>WYDI02035959.1:0-16305 GCA_009867235.2 Psittacus erithacus | reverse complement strand
TCATGTGCCTTAGCATGCCTTCCAGGAGAATCTGCTCCAAGATTTTGCCAGGCACAGAGGTGAGACTGACTGGTCTGGCCACAGGTTTCCCTCTACAGCAATCTGTGCATCAGGCTCAGGTGAGGAGCTCATCCCTGTCACTGCAGCCAGATAGCTCCCTGGCTGCTGACACCCCACCTGTTTTGGACCTCACCTTCCGGAGCCCTGCCACTCCTCACTGGAGACTGTACTTGGAAAGATGGTTTTACTTATTCACGGGCTAACACATTGTCCCAGGGGATTTCAACATTGCCATGCTCTAGCAGCTTTTCCTACTTTCTGTTTTACTGCCCCCTTGAAATTTCATTCCAGCACCAATGCAACTCAGGGTACAGTGAAGCCCTTCTTTCAGAAGCAAAGATGCTCTGGAGGTATACAGGGCATCACAGTGTGAAAAACTGGCTACAAACTGCATAGGCAGAGTTTAGCTGATCACAAGAACCTTCAAAACTGTGGAAGGACAAGAAATGAATAAGGCAAACTGGGGGACCATAAGTGAGGCTTTTCTGTGAGAGGGGAGTTGACTGCTTGGCAGGTTTCAGAGAGCTCTCACACAGCTATATTTAGGACTGGAGAGGAGCCAAGTCTCCATTGTTCAAGTTCGCATTTCATCTGACTTGATGGAAATTTGCACTCTATGAACAAGGTTGCGCTACCAACCAGAGCTCAGCATGGGACTTTGCAAAACAGGCTGGAAGGCAAAGGAGAGAGTTCTGAGAAGAGAAGGTGTTTAAAACAAGTAAACGCTTTTACCAAGCAGCTTCAAATTGTTTAAGGGTCTTGGGTTTGGAAATTATTTTTTTTTTTTAATGGACAGATGATGAAGATCTATTTGCTATATATTCCTACTTTTACTCCTCACTGAAGCTTACAGGAGACAAGGATGCTCAGCAATAAAAAATAGTGACTGTTCAAATTTTTTAAGTCCCTGGAAAGAATCTGTAGGAAGTGTGAGCAAAGACTTGCACTTTCTCGCAACATAGGGTTCAGCCTTCATAAACACACATTTGGTTTTACATTGGCCTATGCTGCACCTGAAGCAGAGAAAGGGAGAATGGACAGTGGCCAGGACAGGCAGAAAATGCATTTTATGCCAAGCAGGCACAAACTCTCCACGACTGCACCTCGTACATGCAACCTCCTCCATGTCCTGAGCCACCAGCTGCATTCAAGGAGACAGGAGAGAAGATGGGATTTCTCAGGCAGTTTTCCCCCCTCCCAAGCACCTTAGCCAAAGGATCTGAGTCCCATGTGTGACATGAAACCCCAGAAATTTCCAATATTTGGATTTGGGTTAATCTCAAACAACTATTCTCATACTGGTTCACTAATTTATTATTGTTTTGAACATTTATTCTAATCTGCATGAGGCCTTTTATGGAGGATTGGATATGTTCTCCCAAGCCCCTATTAACACTAATGGGCATTACGCAGGTGCTTTAGCACAGCCTTCACCTTACAGCGTTTTTGTTACCTTAGCTGTTGGAAAGTGCATCGCTGTGTACACTGGGTGCCAACTGTGTTTGCAAGAGGTAGGAAATTACCAAGTACAGAATTAGCCCCCGTCTGAGACACATGTATGAGTTATTTGGAAAATATTTGTTTAGTTGCCTTGGAAATAAATAGCTCAAACTTCAGAACGTATTTTTAAGAGGATTCAATAACATGCTCCTAGAGGTCCCCTATGAAAGCCTAGTAAAAGCAAAACGCTTTTCCCCCAATCCACTGTCTGATATGATTTGAAGTGAATGTGTAAAATTTCCCAGCACATCATTTTGTTGAGGATATTTTTACTAAAGCTCATTAGCTTTTAAAATATATTTTCTTGCTCTAATTTTCCTTAGCAAGCTGAACTATGAGTCAGTCCAAATGAGATTTAAAATAGGTCTCAATTTTCTATGCATGTAACTGCTCTTAATTGCACAGAACAAGTTTAGACTGGCTCTGTCCAATTAAGACAAAAGGAGAAAAGGATAATTAAAAATAAATCATAACAATCAAAAGTTGCATTTGCAATTTTGCTTTAGATGCTCCCTCCTCCCACATTTTTGAAGTAGTGCTTAAAAGAAATGGCACAGTATCTTAAAGATGCATTGTCCCAGATCTGGCAAAGCAAATGTACCCATCTTTGTCAGGCTAAAAGTACCTATTTCCCTGATCAGATCAAACTTAATTGTGTGTAGAATTTAAATATTTCTTAATTATAACTTTGTTCTCAATTCTTTTTTTTTTTTTTTCTTATGACCTTGGACATGCTTTTCTTATGTAAATATGTTTTACAGAGACTGTCTTCAGGAATAATTCACATTTTCAAGCTTGGGGAGGGAGGAAGGAGCAATTTCTGAAATAGTTACAGTTTGCTTCCAAAAGACAATGTTTTGTACAATTATTTCTTCAGAAGAATTAGTTGACACAAAAAAGTCCTGTCATCTCATAGCTGTGATAAGAAGTATTTTTGGAATAATGTATACTTATATATACGAACGCTGTGTTTAAAACAGGCCTAGAACAAATCAAAAGCTACTGGATAATGTGCAAGGTACTGAGCTGATTTTAAAAGAGCAGTTTACAATTCAGGGCCATACTGTCCATGTGAGGTTTCTTACAAAATATTCGTCAGGTTGCACTACCACAATACAGACCAAGGAACGAATTTTACTGAAGGAAACCACTTGTTCTTCATTATCAATGTGTCATTGCTATTGAGAGAGCCAGAATAAATCAATTTGATTTCTCACTGACTACAGTATTTGGTATACTTGAGAGATATGGAAGCAGGTGGCATCAAATACATGGAGCTAAGAACTGCTCCATTCTGCTTTCTTGGGGCAATCTTCATCTCAACTGAAATGAATAACCAGGAAATCAAGCATCAGTTGTAATTCAATTGACTTTTCTGTCTAGAAGGAGACAGAGGCCTCATTGTGGAGTCAGTATCTAAAATAAGTAACTGATACATGGATAGATCACTGAGGTTACATAAAATCCATTTTTTGACTCCATAAAGTCATAAATGCTTTAAGTGAGCTTTCTGGAAACTAGCTTCAGGATGTCTGAAATCAGTTGGTTTATGTTCCATGCTTTCTTCCAACTTTTGTTAAAACTCAAGAAGGCAGGGAAGCTTATTCAGAGACTGAGTGCAGTTGGACACTTAATCATTTGTACATTATAAGGGGATCTGTAAAATCACTATTAACAGCATTTGTTCTTAAAAATAGCTATCATTCTAGCTTTAAACTTTTGCTGTTGGACTCAGTTCACTTCTGATAGCTATACTAATGCAGGAAATATTTGGGAAGCAAAAAAAATTTGTTTTGTAGAGTTATATTTACAGTACAAAAGCCAGAATCTTCTCAGCCCTGTAGAAAGCCATGATCAAAGGATATTCTCACTTCCCTGAGACAGCAAGACTTATATGAGATCTATATTTTTGTCTATTTAGTCTTCTGAGATGCATTTTCCCCAATTTTGCTTATTGTTTTCCTTCCTCCTTGCTTTTCTCAGAGAAACACACAGCTCTAACCCTTCCCTGGCCAGATTAGCCGACGCTGAAGCTAACAGCATCACCTCTGTGACAGTCCCAAACTCTGTTGGCCCAAGCTTGCTCCTGAGCTTAGGTCTACCATGTGGTGGGGTGTTACACTACGGCACTAGCTGAGCCCCTGAGCCAGAATAAACAGAATGCATTTTAACATAAAGGGGTATAGTACAAGAAATATATTCTCAAGTCTTGGAACTGTAACCATGTGTTACCATATTGTCTTCCTTCTGCTCCTTCTGTTTCTTATTTTCACACATTGCTCCATTCTTTTGCAAATCTTTCCTCACAGAATGTTAAGAAACTGAGATCTACCTTAACTAAAAGCTGTTCTGCTTTACATCATATTCATGTTGTTGGGCTGCCTGGTATCTTTCATCTTTCACTTTTCTCCTGGCTCTCGACATTTTATAACTATCTCAGTTTAGCTTCATTTACTATTCCTTATACCCTCTTTTTGCCTGCTGTGACAGTTCCCTAATTATTTCTTTGTGCTTAACCATATATTCTGACTTAGACTGGCATTACAATTGATAGAGCTATCATGTATCTCTGCAATCATGAGACAGAAAAAGATCAGGCTAGATTCCATTTCCTTGCCAATGTATTATTTCCTTGGCTTTGTTTCTTACAGTGTTTTCCACACTTCATTTTAGACAGTTTCAGTGAGTGCTTCTCAAAGTGTGGTCTACAAATAACTGTTTGACAGCAACACCATGGTATGTGGTCAATGAGCCATGTTGCCTTTAATAGTATTTTCAGTTAATATTTTGATGATATACATTCACAGAGGTACTTGGGAAATTCAGAGATGACCAGTCTGGAGCACAGAAATTCACTGAACTGCTAGCTTAAGCAATATCACTTCATAGTTTCCCACTGACTGACTTCAGCCAAGGCATATTCTGCTGATGGAGTACATGTTGATGAGGGTAGCATTTTAAAATTAGAACAGAGAGCACCTCCGCTACCACTACAAATCTGCACACTGTACAGTTGTTTGGCTTCTAGGAGACATAAGGAGAGATTGCCTGGTTGTGCGATCACCACACCAGCTCACACAAAAGCCACTAGCCACTATATGCCTCATTGCTTGTGTTGAAGTCTGATCCATTTTCCCAGAGAAACAAAGCATCCTATTACACAGACATGCATTCATGTAAAATTCTAAAGTATTCAAACAATTACATTGTCTGTCCAGAGGCACTACAAATTTGGGCTAGGGACCTATAGCTCCTTCTCATCTCCTTTTCTTTCTTTAGGACAACATGGCAGGAATGAAGCTCCAGTGATGGGATGGGGTAGCTGCTGCCTATGCCACCAGTTGTTTCCCAGTCATCCCAACAGCCACATGCAGCATCCCAGACAGGGTCCTGTTGTGGGACATGGTACAGCCCCAGGTCAGACTAGATCATCCCAGTATCCTCACCAGTTATGCAGTCTCCAAACCCTTCCAAGGCAAGGAAGAAATACACAATTCTGTGAAAATTTAAAACATAGATATGCCTTTTGTCAAGCTGTTGGGAATGAAAAATAGCTTAAGAGCCCAGAAAGTGTTATTTTTTTCCTATCGGAAATCTCCCAAGAGCATCTTTGCTGGCTTAATTTATCTAACAGAAAACTAAAACGGCTTCTGCTTACCTCCTCCTCCTCCCTTTTTTTCATATAAGAAAAGTCTGCTTATAGAAAGAAAAAACAAGATCAGCACCAGGCAACTTGGAACATAACTGCATGCAGAAAATCTTCCCAGTATCCCACCAAAAACTGCACTGGGTGTCCAGTATCCCACCAGAAACACTGTGAGTGTCCAGGAAGGGTGTGGGAGAAGGCTGCACTCAGTTTTAGTGTAATTCATACTTAAGCAAAAAATTGTTCGCTAAATGTTCTTTCTTTGCAAAATCACTGTGAAACTGGAAAAAGAAAAAAAAGAAAAAGAGAAGCAAAACCAGCATGGGAAAGAGCAATTCTAATTATTCTATTCCTTTCTCTTCATATCTATTGTTGATATTCATTTTTTTGCCATGGTCATAAATTATATACTGTGTTTCTAAGCTGCATTCTTTCCTGTCCTGACTTATGTTAATCAATGTTTTTGTTACCACACATCTTGAATATTGCATTTCTCTGGTGGCTGCCTTATCATCATCTATAATTATTCCAACTCCCAATTAGGTCTGAACTCTTCTGTAGTGTTATTTACTTGCTTCTAGCAATGAGACAACATGCTATATCCTTTTTTTTTTCTAGGCTGGTGTTCAAAACAAATTTCATTAAAAATTCTCCTGTTGATATTAGAGTAATTTCTTGTCTCCCTCATTGTCCAGGTTATTGTACCTTGAGCTTTCTTGACCTTTTATTCCTCATTATACCTTTTATATCTATCTTAATTATATAGCTATATCTCTACCCAATTCAGTGGTTATTTAATACCTGAAATAACCTCTGTGCATACAGCAAGTGCCATATATGACAAAATAGCCCCATAAACAACGCCACATAACTGCACAGCCCATCATATCATGGGTTTAGAAATGTTTCGAGAGAGTTCCTTTGTGAACGGGGTTTTTTTTTGAGTCTTATTGCCTGAAATCCTGATTACCCAGGAGTATACTCACACTTCCTAACATCCCAATACCAAATATGGAAGTAATGTAGAAAAATCTAACAGAACGGTAGCTGGAGAGAGACACAAATGGTTGAAAATGATTAAACAAGCCCTGCTGGTGGCCTGTGGATGTTTATGATTAATGTAGATTTAATCATCAGCATGTAATAAAAATTCATCTCTTCTAATTGGCTTTTTTTATTGATGCTTCTGCTGCTGAGGAAAAAAAATATTTCTTTGTATTAATGTTCAGAATTCTGCAATTACAGGTCTGTGTGGTGTGCAGCTAGGATGTGTGCAAGATAACACATACTATTTATTTTTAAATGTTTCCCCAATACAAGCAGTCATCATTTTATGGTCAAAAGATCTAAGGAAATGAAAGAACCTACAACACCTTTTTTTTTCCCTAATTACTTTGTACTGCACTGATTTTAAATGATTCTGATACAGGCTACAAATCCTGGCTTTGGGGACTGTTGAGGAAATAAAAGACTTCACTGATCTAAATGAGAACAAACATGATAAAGGCATGAGGCAAGCTGATAAAAGACAACACCATTCAGAAAGAAGCAAGCCTTTTAAGAAATGTCAGATGATTATTTATTATTTCAACTGCAGTATCCTGAGCACTCCCGTCATGGTGCCATCCCACCAGGTATTGTAAAAGTAATTAAAAGAGCAGAAAATCCCTTCTTAGAACTCAACACTAAGGTTGTGATTTCTGAATGCTTTATTCCTAGTTTCAATCTTTTATTTTTGGGGGGTTTTTTCACAGAAAGGCTTCAAGGATTTGAATTTTCAGAATTAGTCTCCCGCATAGGCTCTGTGCTCTCTCCTCTGCAAATGTTTGTGAGAAGCTTTTGTGGCTCCATAACACATCATGTGTTTCCTTCTACTCTAAAAGATAATTTGCAATAATAATTAAAAGTAAGAAAGTAACAATAAAAGTATAACTCTAATAGCCAAACTGTATTTCCCTCAGTAATAATCAGAGCAGTATATTACTGATGCATGAATCAATGTGTACATCTCCTTTCAATTACCGATTGAGTCTGTATGGCTTTCCCCTCTACCAGAGCTTAATTGTTAATAAAATGAAACGTGAGTGTTTGACAATCTGCCTGTGGGTAGTGAAAAACTGAACGTCTCTCGACTGTTAGAGAAAGATTACGCAGGTTTGGGGCCCACTTTTTTCCTACTGCGTAAGCATGTTCTTAAGGGCAGAAACAAGAGGAAGTTATTCTCAAATAGAGATGTCCACTGAAGGGCAGGATGTGAAACACGGTATTCAAGGTTCCACAACATCTGATGATTTTTGGCATACCTACACCTTGATGAGAATTATTGGGGTTTTATTTTACTTCCCATCACCCAGCATTACCTGCATGTGAGGGTCTGGACATGCATCCCTATTTCTCATCTCTCCGATGATGACTTTTCACATCAGCATGACTTTTCATACTCAGGGTGCTGCAATACCACCCCAGCCTCCTGTCACATGCCAAAAAAAGGGTCACCCAACCAACCTCAGCCTGGTGAAGGCAGCGAGGCCATGGCAGGCTGTGCTCATCCTCCTTCCCACAGGTCCCCATCAGTCAGGTGGTGGAAGCTCAGGCCATGCGTGCTGCCCAGGCCACGTTGTTCCGCTCAGTGTGATGCAGCCTCTGTAAAACAACCAGGACAGATGATTTGAAGTAATTGCTCTGACATAGACTGATTACTACAGTAACAACAGTCAGTTGTAGTTACGGAGTAGCTTTGGCATATGGTATACATTGGGGGGGGAAGAAAGCTTTTTTAATTTTACAGATTGCTTTATGTTTCAAAATGCTGGCATTTTCTTTTCCTTGGCTTTATTTAGAAAATATCAACAACAGGCATCTGAAGGAAAAAATTAACAAATATTGTTACAACTAAATGAATTCAAAGCAATATATATCACAGCTGTTAGGATATGCCATACAATCACAAGTTAGTCATCACTGTTATTGCAGGAAATACAACATTTCACCTCATAAACTTTCAGCTAAATTTTCTCTATTGGTAAGATTTGATTAGAGCCAAATTTCCAGTTGGGTCTGGAGCTGCTTTTCAATACTAAGGCCTGTGAATTGGTACAGCCTAATCTGGGGGCTTTTTTGCCATTGAATTGCTATTTGCCCTGTTCGTATTTTTGCATGCCTGGTCCTTATCCACAAGCAGCTTCTACTCTTAAGTAGTGGTAGCTGGGCAGCTGCTGGTATGGGAAAACACAACCATTCAATCCATCTAACATCCCTCTGGTGGTTTTTTTTTTGAGGTCCTAGATATACAGGAAAAAAATTCACCCAAAGTAATTCTTCACATGACCTAATCCTAACAAAAAAAAGGCTTGATAAATAGACATCATCTTCAGAAATTATGCTGAATATTGCAAAGTATCAGTCTAATTATTCCCCTGTATATTTTAGATCACTTTTGTTTAGCAAGAGGATCACCAACAGGCTTTTTACTTTCTCTTTTAAATACCTAGAGATTAACTGTTCTGTGCTGAGTACAGAACTATTCTATCTCTATTCAGATCAAAATACGCATAGGCCCGAAACAGGCAGGTAAAGAGGTTTTTATTTTTATGGTTTATATGGCACAATATGAAATAATATATTCTAAGGCCAATTCTTGCTCACCTTAATCACATAACAGTAAATGAATATTCTGGAGGTCCTTTTATTGAAGCTTACTTTGACGTGCAGTATGAGATACTAATCAAAAATTAATCCAGAAACATTTTCCCCTTCAAATAGAAGCATTTTTTCTAAACACAAAAATGTTCAAAAGTCTCATTTCACATACGACAACATAAAATGAAAAGGAATAAAAATAGGGAAATAATCTCACAAGCTGGAAGGAGGAAAATAAAGAAAATGCATAACTGAAGGATGCTGCATTTTCTTCTGTTCTCCTTGTGATCATTTCATCTTCCCAGCATCTTTGGCAGAAGTTTTTAAACATCACTTTGTAAACATTCCGAAATTTATTTTTCGTGAAAGGTAGCATGTTAAAAAATTCACAGGAGCTTGCACATTATGCAGTCCATTTACAGCCCGCTTTTTCCATTCACAATGTTGTGAAACAGTTAAAAGTAAAATTAAAGCCATTTCTATTGTAGATCATTAACTTTATTAAATTAGAGTTGAATTATTTATGATGCGCACTGCTTGATCTATACGGTATCTGTCATGGATGAAAAATTCTGGATGGCTGAAATGTTATCACTGTTTTAAAGACATCAGAACCCTTTCCAAAACGTAACAAGCCCTCATGCTGTTTGAGTGTTAAGCCTTCTGTGCTAAATACTGAAAGGAGTTTGTGTTGTTTCTCAAATCTGGGTTCTGTGTTTGGATTGCTGAATTAGGTGCAAAATAACTGGCACGAAATAAAAATGAGTGTACATCTGAAGAGCCTCCTACTCATATTTTGCAAGATAAGTTAGTATATCTAGAAAAATATATGAAGTATGATTTTTTCCATGTCTGATAAACATCGTTTCTTGAAAACAGATACCTTCTTGTGATTCATAAATTCAGCTATGTAATTGTAAACCTGTAATAGGTCAAGTGCTGGCCAGAATATGCGCTTAATAAATTTAAATATTATTACATATAAGTTAATTATATAAATTAGGAATTAATCTAATTTTATTATGCCATTTCAAGGTGTGGTGAAAGAAAACAATATAGCCAAATCATTTATAAAATGGTATCAAAGCTTGGGTAAATCCCTGTATCATTAAATATAATGTGGAATAAACAGATTACCCATGAGATATGCTCTGTACATTTCATTAATTTGAGGTAAACAAATTCAATACATGGCATGACAAACTGGAATGCTTAAGTTCTTATTTTCATCCTATAACACTATCTGAGACAGTGTTATAGAAAAGTTCATGTTCATTGAAACGTTCAAGTTCATCCTCACCTGATGTATATACAAGGTGAAATCCTGTTCTGGGGGAAATTTCTGTCTCCTATAGGAGTTAATCATTGACCTCCTGAGTCCAGCCCTTAATAAGTGACCCTGCCTCACTAAAGCCCGTTCTGAATGTCAAACACTGATCAGTCCAGCAGCCCCACCCATCCGCACCCGAGTGCAGTGCCAGCACAGCCTTAACTTTTGCACTTGCAAAAGCACAGCCTTAACCAGGACACATAAATGATTGAAAACTCAGTGCCACTCAGAGCACAGAGGGAAACTTTAAATCCCCAAACCAAGCAAATGGTAAACAACGCCTGTTTGCAGAGAAGTGGTGTCTGCAGCCCAAAACCTTATTCTCATGGCAACAGTACTCCAACACCACCATGCCAACTGCAGGTTCTCTCCTGGGGAGGGTCTGAAATCTGTGACATGGCAATATTTATACAACGAAAGGGATCTGTGGCAAGCTAGCAGTTGTAAAGCTGCAAATCTTTCCCTGTGAATAATTCTTTTTTTGTGGGAATCTGACTCTCCTACAGATTATCCCGTAGTAGTTAGAAGAAAGGAATATTAAAGTATATTAATTTCAAAAGATACTTTTGGGGGTGGGATGAAGTATGCTCTAATTTGCTGGAGGTTCAACTTAAAAGTCACATAAGATTGTTGAAAGTTAAGTCCCCTTTAGCTGGCTTACTTGATGATTTTTTTTATTGGTCCAGTTACCTATTTAATAATGCATCTATGCATATATCACCCCTATTATTAATAGTAAATGTGCGTTTCAACATGTCAAGTTTTCCTAGCCCCACTTTTGCAATATTTTTTTTTTTTAATGTAAAAAAGCAAAGGCATTTCCTAGGGCACATGCTGCCAGACACCCAGCATTTATCTTATCTTAGTTGATGACTTTCCTTTTATCCTGAAATGATTTGACAATGACTCTATGATTTCCTGTACAAATTACCCTTTGAAAGTGGCAGTGGCGCTTGGCAGCGATCTTCACTTAATTACTGAGTGGATTATTAGCATACGGCTTTTTTTCACCCCTTCATTTCTTTATATCTTCTAGATTGCGCTGACAGTTCCCTTTCATTGCGTGCTTTAACTCACTGAATACTAAACATTATGCAGATTGCAGCTGAGAAGTACCCAGTCTACTCCAGCCCTCTTCCCCCACTGTCTGTGCTCTGCATCAGCCCTCCTTGAAGGAGAGTAATTTGTAGGTCAGAAATCAATAGTGTGTCTCGGAAGCGCATTTGTGGGTTCTCTGCTTTACACTGAGCAGAAATTAATGCTTTAAATAAGTGCTCATCCTAGAAGGTAGCAAACTGCATTCCTTCTTTTTTGTTTCATTTCTCTTGAAATAGTCTTCCTTAGATGCCTTTTTTTTTTTTTCAATTCATCATGCTAGCTGTCCATCCCGTAGCAGGAATTCTGTAGCTAAAATAACAATCATTTTTCCTCCCGGCCAACACCTCAGCAGAAGGGCGCTGTTAAGCTGAACTCCTTTGTCAGTTGTACATTGTTATTTATCATTTGTTGGTACAGGATAAATGCGAATGATAAATCACAAAAATTTCCTTCTCACTTTCTCCCTGCAAGGACTCTTTGGAGACATGGACACTAAGCAGCATACACGTGCACGGGTCAGGATTTCTCCAGCCACCTCTGCTTCTTGCTGTTCATCTGCTAGCTATAGGAAGCCCACCCTGTATTTCTCTGCTAGAAAAGGTCCAGAGTGCCCTTCTTGGTCTTAGTTATGTACCAATGAATAGAAATAGCTTTTTCTAGTTCTTCTGGTACCTTGGCTGTGAAAGCAGGTAGGTGCTGCTGAAGCCACACAGTTCAGCATTAATAGATGTAGGTGATCTACCTAGACAAAACTGGCTTCATTTCACTTTCATGAGAAGTCTTGGGATCTGAAAAAAAAAATTGTCATACCAAAATAAGACAAAATGCTAGTTTCCTCGCAAACTGAAATGCAACATATTAAGGATATTGAATTCAATATATTAAAATACTGATTTACCTAGAAACTATGAGATTTATGAACTTTGTGCCCTCCAGGAAACTGAGCAGACCAAACTGGCAAAAATCCAGGAAACCCATGTTAGTAAACTGCCAATAAACCATCCAAGTTAGAGAACATACAGAATATTTTCTTCACAATGTTTCTTCACGCTGTAGTAAGAGTTGTATAAACAAGACTATAACTATCAATTATTTCTAGTTCAGTAAATCTATATTTTCACAGGCAAAACTGCTACTGAAAATGCCCATCACCATTTTTAAGTCTGATGTCCTTCAGGCTCACTGTCTTTAAAGTTCTAACAAGTCAGTAAGTCAAGCCTCTACAGTTAGCAAAGCCACCTTGTCTTCATGTTGATCATGTAGTAATGCCTGTCTCTCTGCTTTTCCTGTTCCCTACATGGCTCATACGTGCTCCATTTCCTGTGCGTGATCTCTGCACTACTGTCTCCAGCAGTCTTGCCTGGATATAAAACCTTTTAAATGATGTTGCACTGGCCAGACTTGGAAATACATCCATAGTGGCTGCTCACATGCTGGACCATGTGCTTGGATCAGCCATCATCTTGGCCAGCTGCTTCTGGGGCTTCCAAAGGCTTTTGTAACTCTTTACTCCTACACAGGACTGGGAAGAAAAATACAAATGTGGTAGGCAGAATCCTTTCATTAGTCTCCTTCTAATGGTACTGGCATCCTGAGCAGCAGAAATAACTGAGATAATTGGTGCAATAACAGGTATGGCTTGATTCTGGTTTCTTCACTAGGACTATTTCCTTGCTTCACATGATACTTTCATGTATTTTTCTTCTGAAGAATGACATTGGCTTTGGTCACATGTGAGCACTCACCCACACCTTCCTTCAAGTCCTACCTGCTTAGAGGACCCTCACCCCAAGTGTAATTGTGCTTTGTCTTGTGCTACCACAGCTGTAGTGTTATTGCAAACGAGTTTTGTGCAGGGATCATGAGGGCTCCAGCCTTTGCCTCCTGCATCCCAAGCCAGAGAAAAGCTCTTTAGCCACGAACAAATGAATTCATCTTCTGAAAGTGGGGTGCAAGACAAGTGCTACAGCTCAGAAACGTTTGGGCAGGACTGTGCTATGAGCTCTGATCTCATCAGTTTAGGCACTGATCACATCAGAGCTGCAGCAGCAGCAGGCTCGGTGTGTGCCGAGACACCACTGGGGAGGCAGGGCAAATAACTGAGTGGTTAACCTACATTGTGCTCGCTCCTGCTGCGCTCAGACGCTAACGCTATCCGGGCTGTTCAGCTTAAAGGTAGCTCGGATGGATCCCCAGTGCACCGCAAGCATTGCAATGAGCTGTGTATGCAAATGGCTCTGCGGTCCCTCCTCGTGGAGAAAGGTGCCCACAGGAGCACAGCGGCTCACACCTTGCTCGGCAGTAATACTGCTCTCCCATGTGATAGCCTAACAGGAAAGGAGGAGTTTGAAAACACACAGGTTAACTCTGCAGTAAAACTACGCCTTTGCAACAGTGATTTGTAAGCCTCTTGGACTATCAGAGTTTCCTAATGGTCACCACATTTTCTCATATCATTTGGCAGGCTTATCTTCACCTTTCAGTTGAATATGCTGTGAAGGCAAGGTGAAAACTACAGTGTAAAGTCGTGCAGCAAATAGGTACTTAACCATGGGTGAAAAACATTTTGGGGAGCCGCTGCCTTTGTGTGTATTTCACAACAGATTTTAAACTTTACTTAAAAAGTAGTCCGGCCCCTGAAGGTCTGTTAGCTCAGCTTTTAAGCGGAGCTGCCAACACACTGCAAAAATCATAAGATAAAATTACAAGATAATAGAAAGTAGTACTTGTATGATTCTCTTAATTCTGCTTTGGAAGATCTTTAGGGGATGTTTTTCAAGCTTTTTCATAAGTGTAAAGACTGGATTTTTTTTAAGCGAAGCTGCTATTCTGATGTAATAGGACAGAGTTGAGCACTTCAAGAAAAGTATAATTTTTATTGAGATTTGCAACACAGTTATGACACTTGGCAGAACTGGGTGCAAGTGGAGTGTGCTTTGGCAAAAGGCTGGAATCAGTAAGACTGCGCGAAAGGTTGTGAACCCTCTGTATGCCTGCCAGACATTTTATCTTTCTTTGCCCATACCTGATCTCTGTCTCCAGAGGTGGGTGTAAATAGAGCAGTGTCTCAGGCGGGTTTTAATTTCTAGCATTTGCTGAAACAGCTGTACCTTTAAAACACCATGCATTTCCAGTGTGGGAGTTATCATCAAGAGATCCTCTAAACAAAAAGTATACTCCTGGGCTTTAAATCAAAGCTACAAAGAATTTGCTCTAAGCAGCACAAATGAATTTTTGAGGACTTGTTAGGATAAACTGATTCCCAAATTACCTTGTTCCTTTACCTCTCAGTCCCAGCTGGCTCTTTTCTCTCACAAGGCAAACTCACTTTAGCCTTTATTTACTTAAAAGAAAATGGGATGAGCACATTCCTAGCCCTGTATGCTTCTTCAGTTGCACACCCAGACTTTTTCTGTTCAGTGTCTGAGTTTGCTGTGTACCTAATCCAGGACCACCGGTGGTGGCTCCCACCAGCTCCGTGCAGTGCATCCATGTCCCAGCTCTTCCCAGCCCTTTGAAATGTTGAGATCACAGCTTTCCTCTAAATCCTTTTGTTTTCTGAAAACAGTAAAGAAGTTTTCTCATGCTCATTCTGGATGTCTGTGAAGAGTCACCAAGCTCTGGACTCAGTCCCCCTCCTTTCTACTATTTCATGGACAAACTCACACCGAAACCCTGTTTTATGCAGATCATTGGCAAATCTTCCACTACACTCCAGGCCCACACTGATAGATGGAGACACCTTTCTGCTTTAGACCTATCCCAAATCAACACCTTGGCCTGTTTCTTGGAAAGTTTCTCACAGATCTCTGGTTGTCACTTCTAGCTCAGTTTGGCTGAACCAGAGATTTCTATACTTCTACAAAGCCCTCCTTCTGCATGTTTTTTCCATTGTCTTGAACACTAGAACTATCCTGGCTGTAACCTGGATGTCCAGTCCAGCTTTTCTGCACCTTACAGCTTGGCATAGTTATATATTTCACGCACACTATCTGAAGGATATTCCCCAAGCCACAGCTTCTCCAATCTCCCTATAAGAAAGAAATCCTTTTGATCTCTCATAATTTTATATCACCTTTCTTTGCCCCTGGACAAATGATACATAGTCCCAGTAGTAATTGCTCAGATCATTTTCCAATCCATCATTTGTTTTTCATCCTCTCTTCTAGAAATCTCTCCGCAAAAATATGCTGACATATTATATCAAAATCACCACAGCCTATCTCTGCCTATAATTATTCATGATGTGACTGTAAGGACACCAGCTCCCACCCACATTGAGCTCACTGTTACTTCTATCACTTCTCCAATATATAAACAGCCTAGTCATCCATTTTCCTGTACTGCCCCTCACACCAAAAGGAAGGTGGCCGTAAATATCTGCTTAGTGTATGCATTCACATCCTTGTCCTGTAAGTCTATCATCATTGCTCACAACACCCAATAGTGTTCAAGTACGGTTATGTAGTTCATGCTGCCACAGTTGTCTCATTTTCTTCTCAAACAGAACTATAAACGTTCATGCTTCCACTCCAGTTCTCATTTTCCTTCTCAGACCACTCGCCCTATTTTCTGAAACTTGAGTACTTAAAGAAGGAGGGTTTGGATTGTACCTACGTATGAGTTTTTTCTCTATGGAACTTTGGTAAAGCAGCCTCAGTGGCTCCCAGTACCCATTCATGTACCTCTCATGTGTGATGTGTATGCCTCCTTGCCTTATAAGTGCCTTGCAATGAGCCAGAGCTATCACATAAGCAAGTGCACTTCAGAAGCAGCACAAAGTGCTGACCCCAGGCTAGATTACCACCCTGCTGGGTATCACTTGGATTTAATGCTAGGTTCCCTGTACAACACTGGTTTGTGTAGGACAACATGCCTTTAAACATCACTTTTGTAGTTTTTTGCTCACCTTAAGCACTGCAGAGCCTCATTCATATTCTTTCCATATGAAGACAGACAGGCTGAGAAAGTTGGGGCTGTTCAGCCCGGAGAAGAGAAGGCTGCATGGAGACCTCATAGCAGCCTTCCAGTA
>WYDI02035957.1:24344-42121 GCA_009867235.2 Psittacus erithacus | reverse complement strand
TCAGTGCCATGGGTCAGTGGTGGCCTTGGCAGTGCTGGGGAATGGTTGGACTGGATGAGCTTAAAGGGCTTTTCCAACCCGGCTGGTTCCATGATCTGAGACATTCCCTACAGAACGAGTGGCCCTGGTGAACGTGCCCGAAGCGGGTGACTGCTGTCAGAGCACAGGGGGTGCTTTAGGAGCAGGGGAAGCTGCTGCTGCTGCGGTGACTGCAGGAAGCGAGCGTGGAGCTGAGCGCAGTGGAGGCGGTGCTGGGGGTGTTGTGGAGACGGTGACGAGCACAAAGCCCCCGCGGGTCAGCTGCTGGCGGGCGGAAAGGGGAAGCGGAGCAGGAAGGGCTGCGGAGGCAGCTGGAAACAGAGCGAGGGGCTCGTCAGCAGCAGCGCATGCACAGGAATGGGCACCGAGCCCCAGGGAAAGCCAATCTCCTACAGTGGGTTGGGCTGGAAGGGACCTTAAAGCTCATCCAGTTCCAACCCCTGCCATGAGCAGCGTTATTTACACCTTCCTGATGCAATGCCTGAAATCTGGCAGTTTCTCTGGGTTTTGCCAGCTCTTGGGAGCCACCCGTTTCCCTAGGAAAAGGATGGTCCTCTGTCACTGCTAAATGCTGTTTGCCCCCCAGATTGAAAGGGCACGTTCCGGGCTTTTCCTCATTGATAATTAACTCGGGTTGTTATTAAGTCAATTGTTGTCTCTCTGTCAAGTCACACCCACCCACAAAAGCTCTTAACTGGAAACTGGCTCTTCTAATTGGAGTTGGCTGTACATCAGACAGCGCATGGGAAGACGGGGATATGGCACAACTCAACAGCTACTAAAAAGAAAACAAACACTATAGAAAGCAGACGTGGACCAGCTCCACTGGAGGAGTAACTCTGCTCCTTCGATGCTATTTATATCATCATCATCATGACAAGGAGTCCTAGTTACTGCGCACCATCTCCATGGCGCGCTCAGGAATGAGAAGCAAGAAAGAGTTCTAGAATTGGTTAGCTTATTAAAGGACAAAAATATAGGGCTGTATATATGGATGGTAGATATGTGGATATATATGGATGTACTTTGTGAACACAACGGATCACAAACGCACCCAGTGATAGCGTGGAACAGCAGCTCTCTCTCAGACAAGGCTAATCCCAGAAGATCAACCTGAGTCCAAGCCATCCCGCTTGCATCCTACTGAATGCACGCACTCTGCACAGCCTGCACTAGACTTAAGGGACAATAGCTACCAGCTCTTATGGGGAATTCATTGTGGAACAGCCTTACAGGTATGGCTGCAGCACAACTAGGATCCGACAGCTCCAGCAAGGGACACAGCACGGTTTGCAAACACCAACTTCTGATCACCCAGGAGTTCACAAGTAGACATCAGTTGTGTCAACAGTATAGGCCAGAGTGCTGGAGAACATGATCCTAAAGCCCACACATCCTGACCAAGCAACTTCCTACCGTGTTGCTGATGGTGACCCTTATTCAGTACATGTTCATATCATACGGAAGATGGGATGGAAGGGATGACACCACCAGAAGATTTGTGCTAAGGCTCAGTCTCTCTTTGCATCCCACTTGTGTTTGGCATCTGGGCTTCCCTGGAAGATGACAGCTCCTTTCACAAGGAACACAACTTTGTAGACCCACACCTTGCTCTTACTTCATCCCTCACTGACAAGTAACACACATGCTGGCAGGCTGGAGGCGTTTTGCATCTGTTAATAGGGTCAACACTGAACCTCTGCCCTGAAAGGAGGCTCAGGACAGGGACTGTTTGTTCTAGAAGGTGGGAAAGAAAAAGCAAAGGCAACCAACACAAAAACACCCCGAAGGCTGCTTTTGAGCTCCATGAAATTCCTTTTATGATGCTTATACAAGAAATGAGTAACACCAACTTGCGACCTGCTTCAAGGATGCACCTAACTCTGACATGTGTCTTCAGATGCCTTTCTGAAGGCACACAAATGAAGCACAATGCAGGATGGATACAACACAGCCTGGAGAATGCAATGATACTCTTCTGACCTTAAAAACAAACTAAAGCCGTATGTAAAGCTTTCAATCTTATCAAAGCAGTGAACATTACAGTGACTGCTGCTAATGAAACACTGCTCTGATCACTTAAGTACACCTATATTCCTGTCACCAATCCTGTTTTATTAGACCACGGTCCTTGGCCTTTCTGGGCTCTGCTTCGCGTGGGACTGCCCTGGAGGGCATTCCCAAGCAGCTCTGCTTTGTGCTGACACGTTAGCAATGCCGAAAGGCAATTCCATAGGCTGGGGATTGCCAGCGGCCCCTTCCCAGCACAACCCCTGCCAAGAGCAGGGTGCTGCCCTGTGTGTCACCTATGCGAGGCTCTCCCTGCTGCCAGGGCAGGGCTGCAGTCTCCTCCACTGCTGGGCTGGTGGGAAGCAGCCCAGGATCTGCCCTGATGCCTGTAACAGCCCCAGAACGATCAGTGCATTAGGAGTTATGTGCCAACCACTGTGAAAATCTCCTGTCAAATGACTGTATTTAAGTGTTTCCTCACTATTACACTCAGCAGTGCAAGGAACAAAGCGAGCTATGCAGTGGTTAAGTTTCTTTGGTGAAATACATGTACACAAAAGGATTTTATCACGTTCGTTCACTGCACAGCATCAAGAGAAAATGTCAGTGCACATTTTATTCATGGAGAAAAAGAAAGCCAGGAGGGCTGAAGAGCTCCCCTTTTCTGTTTGAAATCAAGGTAAAGCTGAGTCAAGGTAACGTGATTAGAACACTTCAACTGTTTTAGTTCTGCTGATGGCTAAACCCACGTAAAAACGGGGCTTTACAGATGCTGTTTTGTGCAGACAATATCAAAACAAGGATTATTGTTTAGATGAACCATCAGCACCATCAGCCTGACTCCAATTGGCTGTTCTACAATTAAGAAAAATACCCACAATGTTTCTCACTCTGTAAGAACTTCACCAGGCTTCTTTTTGACCCAATCCAGGGACATGTGCTTTGCAGCAAGCCAGAAATCCAGCTCCCAACTCTCTAAGAAGGGTCTTACCTGAATTCAGCAAGACATCTGGGAGTATTCAAAAGTATCTGGAAGATCTTCAATTTCCTGCACACTTAAGCAAATACATGACTGCCTTAGCTAACAGTTTGGGGGTATTTATGCCTTACATCCGATTCCTCCCAGTTGTGCCTGTGTGCTCCCCACCCCATCTCTGCATTGAACTTTGCAATTATGAGGCTGTGGGATGAATTGGTTCAACAAGTTGATCTGAGGGGAAAGCACTCTTGGTGAGTTGGTTTCCACTGGAGCAAGTTGCTGAGGCCGTGTAGCCACACAGGCTCTGTGTAAGGTGTGAGGAAAGTAGTAGGAGTGTGTGAACAGGGACGGAGGGAAGAGCAGGGTGACTCTTGGAGAGCAGCCCACAGATCAGCCGTCACATACAACTACAGTGGGTAGAGCCTTGCTGGTGTGGCTCTGTAGCAGCACAATCTGCCTCAGACTTGCTCAAGACCAATACCACCATGGAGCTCCTGAGTGCCTCTACCAGCTCCTGTGCCCTAAAGCCAAGTGAGGAGCAGCTTCGAGGAGCCTATGAGCTCCTGAACTGCCTGGCTGAGGGGTCACAAACATCAGTGTTAAAACAAGAGAAGAGATGGGACGGCGGCAAGCTAGACTTAGATTGGTTTAAGTCGTTGCACAAGCGATGCTAATTCAGTCTTTCATTCTCATAGCTGCCTAAACTGGGGAAATCTGATTCCTGAGACAATTGTAGAAGTTTCCAGGGAAGGTTTCTGCTGCTATCCCATTGCTGCTGTCCAAGCAGCAGCTCACATTGCTGCTGGGGATAAAGAGAAGAGCAACTATCCAAAGAGATTCACCATGTGATGACAATGCGGGAAGCCTAGGACGGACGCAGAAAGGGAAGACTGTTTTCCCCCAAAACAAGAGGTATTTTGGCAAAAAACAAAGCTGCACCACAAAAGCAAAGGCAGGACAAGCAGAACCCCCCCACCGTCACAGTGAACCAGCTGGTTTCTACTCACCATTGAACGGGTTGATCTTCTTGGAGATCCGTAAAGAAATTGATTCCTTCAGGTCTTTCTTCTTCACACACTGAATGCCCAAATTCTGAAAACTGAAGCACATGCAGCAGCATTTCAGCAACTACGAAATCTTCAAAGAGCTAATGAGAGTTAACACAATAGTTATTTGTAACATCAAATTATTCCACAATGAAGATTACCGCTGTGTGGTAACACACAGTGTGAGAAGTGGGGAAAAAGCTTATTTTGAGAAGGGTGTAAGATCTGGATGCTGGGTTTTCCGAAGTAAGAGCAGAAGCAGCAGTGAAAAATGCTAAAATACAATTCTAAATATCTATTTTTTATTAAATCTATATAAAAATATCTAAATATATATTCTTAAGACTATATATAACCGTATAAAACCAGTAAACCTACAGAGATTACACAGTTCAATACGCGAGCTCGCGTAACTGATAGCGACGGTTACTTTTGCTATCAATAAACGCACTGATTTGCATTAGTTCAGGATCTTCTCTCTCCTGCTTTTGTACCCGGGAATGTAAATTTCCAACGCTGTTTGAAAGGGGTTTTTTCTGAAACAAGTCAAAACAGGTCTTTAAACCTGGCATAGTTATGGAAAAGTTCTGAGGAGCTGCAGCTCTTCCTGATTTGCATAAGAGCGCAGGTCACCCTGATGTAGGAGGTGGGGGGAGTCCCAGGCGAGCTCTGGTTCCCACATGGAAAAACCATGACATCATCAAAGCTGAGTGGATGTAAAGCAGGAAGTAAGAAAAAATGAAAAGAGATCTCTGTGTTTCATGGTGTTACACGGAGCCCAGAGGACGGGCTGCACCAGCAGGCAGCTTCACCCCAGCGCCAGCTATTTCCCTTCCTTTGACACTCCACAGGAGCTCTTTGCTAAGCCTAAATGCCTAAAAACCACTTTAATGCACCTAAAGGCACTCCTTAATGCAGCTAAAGATACTTTATGCACCTAAAGATACTTCTTTATGCACCTAAACATACTGCTTGTCCCTGCCAACACTCTCAAGAATAGTTTGATGCTTCTCTGCTCTTAACAAGACTACCCTAGCATGATGTTGAGGTTAATTCCCTTAAACTCCCTTCTCTGTGCCAAGTCCACTCTGCCCAGAGGTTCCCAAATCCTCTGCGTTCAGGCTCCACTTCCAGAACCTTCACTCACTAGTGTAAGCTTCCCTTTGAAATTCAACATGATAACCCAGAGGAGAATAAAACACAGGAGCATCTCATACCTCATTATAGCACTTTGGTTTTATATTGTGGCTACTGACATGCAAGATCTGTACTGTACCTTGAGGAACAGCCCTATTTCTGTCTTCTCTTGTGGGCAGTACTATTTTAGGGCTCGGTCACAGCACGTACTACTTTTTCTCATGCTTGGTCACAGCACATATTACTTTTTCTCCCTCAAAATATCCATTGTATTCCACAGATTCAGTCTGAAGCACACTTCAAGGCTACAAACAGGCTTAGTTCCATATCATATCCCCAGTCCCAGCCATCCACCATAAATAACAGATATCAAGCAAGCACATGCACAGAACTGACCTTGAACAAAAGCCCTACCCAGCTATACCAGACCTAAGAGCCATTACCCTGCATCATTTAGCCACTGAACAAAGCCGCTCCTGAACAGCAACCAGGCTGAACCATAATTCTCAGGTTATAAATGTTTCCTCCACCGTGTGCTGTCACAGTGAAAGCATCTATTGAGCCATCAGTACACAGAGGGCTGGATCAGAGGAGGAACTGTCAAGAACCCCTGCACGGCTGCGGGGTTTCACATAGCACTGGCTGACAGGAAGCAAGAGAGATAACGAGAAGAGAGAGGGAGAAGTAGGAAGAGAGAAGAAACATGACAGACATTTAAGAGAAATCTATGATATCATCCATGCAGAGGGACAGCAACCTAGGAAGTAAGCATGTGAGTACACAGGCAATCACAGACGCTCCAACAGCCATGATTTTGGCTTGATGTTTTGGCCAGGGAGGGCTCTGATTGAGTTCGGGCAGCAGTACAAAGATCACCACACCACAGGCAGAGCAAAACACTTTGTTCAAGCAGAACTACAGGGGGAACTTTGAGCAAGCAGGAAGCAGAGTCATTACTCAGAGCAGCCCTAAATCTGGGATTAATAATTCCTCTTCTGCAGGAAAAAAAAACCCCAAAAACAAGTAATAAACTGGAGTTTTGCTCCATTTGGGATGCTCAGCAAGAGTAAACAGCCAGAATCACGACCAAGAGACAACACCTCCTGCTCACTAGTATTGTATGAGGCTTTTCTTCAACATGGACTCGAAGAGAAGAATGTGAAGATTGAGTCACCAGCCACAAAAAGGAAAATGACTTTAAACATCCAGATCCAATTACGGATCACCCTGGTCTTTCATCTCAAAGCAACCAATGATTTGTTAAAAATGAGTGTACCGATGCTGGAAACATTTCAAAGAGAATGTTTCAAGCCTCCTCCCATCAATGTCAAACTCAATGGAAGCTTACAGTTTCACATTATCAATAAGGCGAATGGGGACCACTTACTGTTTTGTAGGAAACCAAGAGGTTTCTAACCTAAGGATATTGAGAAGAATTCATGGATAGAGCAAACAATCACAAGGGTCTTAAATGATGAGACACAGCATTATGTCAAAGAACATGACCTGATGTACCATGGAAATGAAATCAGTATTTGCAGGTAAGTATTTGCAGAGCATCCCTGCACTTCTTTGGGATTACAGCCTCTCTACAGGCTTGCCTCATCCTTCCACACTCAGCCTTGTGCAACAGAATGTCAAGAGGAAAAACAATCAGTGTCTTCCTGTATCCGGTGAACGTAACGTAACCAGAAAAAGTGTTAAGCAATCAGGCTTTTCTGCTTCAGATTAGAAGGCACAGAGCTGAGAGCAGGAAATGGGATGGGCCAGGACACAGACATCCTTTGACCTTAAGGGAGGAAGCTTGACTTGCGAGCAGAGAAAGGAGAAGCTGCTGAATGGACGGTCAGAGGAAGGTGCAAGGTCCATTAACAGCTTGAGATATTCACAACTGCCTTTTAGACAAGGTGAAGGGAAACTCTATTTGCAGGGAAGCTGACAAGGATGAGGTTGCAACAATTAAGGCGGAAGGTTTAAGTGCCTGAAGGGACAGCCCTACCTTTCTAGGGAGGTGCAACAGTAGGGGAAAAGTTATAGGAATTACATTTACTAATCCTTTTCTACCATTTGTCAAGCAGGGTAACACTGTGAACTGAGCTAAAAACAATAAAGTAATAAAACTGTTAGCGTCTGTAACAGCAAGAGATAGTACAGTCAACATGCTACATGTCACCTGAATACATGACAGCACATCCATGATCACTTGAGCCTGGGCTGTACACTGAAGAAGCATCTCCACTATTACAACTATTTATTTCACCATCAGGCAATCATCATCTTCAAACAGTGTGTGTCTTCAGTCCTTTAATAAGTGTTCTACTGACTAAACCCACATAAATGCGGAGTAATTTCACTAACATCAACAGAATCACATCAGCCTGAGAGCAGGGCGTAAGAGCTACTTACACACTGAAATATTTACCTCATTTTCTTTCCAGCTCAGTTACCTTTCCCCCAGAGCAATAGCCTACTTCCAAGTTTACTGCATCGCAAACTGAGAACCACAAACAGGTTCTTAATTCCCCTCTCTGGCAAAAATCACTCAATATTTGTTGCAGTTTACTGTGCTTTCACTGTATTACATGAGACTTGGAATACTGATGGGAAATGCCATTCAAATACAGCTGGATTTTAGATATTCTTAATATCCCTCTGAATAGCACTGAGAAACACAACTCATACACAGCCTGAATTTTCCTCACTTCCTTCTCTTCCCTGCTTGCTCTACAGAGCCGAGCCTGAGCACAATCTGTAGTCTGACTCCAAGAAAACTCCAACCCAACCAGTAACAACAGTGAGAGCTACTAACACGTTCCTAGATGTGTCACAGCCATTATCTTCTAAATGACAATGATAATCAGCCAGTACAAACTTTCTCCACCAGAGCCCAAGTGTAATTCCCATGGACGATTTGAACTTCCCTAATCACCGTGAAGTACTAATTCTAATGTTGCCACCTATTCTATTACTCATCATTTTCACATGTAGGAAAGAATCATGCTCCAGAGTAAGAAGTGTTACTGAAGAAGAACAGAAAAGCAAGTAAGTGGGAGAAAGGGAAAGGAGACAGACATTGGGAGAATGAACAAAGGAAAGGGTGAGAAGAATAGGACCAAAGAGGAGAGAAGAATAGAAAAGGAAGTAAACACTTCAAAGAGGGGCTGCCCTCTCCCCAAGATGGATTAATAAACTTCAGCAGAAACAGCATTCTAACAGCTCTTTTCCTCACTGGTCAGAGGTTTAAAACAGAAGATTAGCTGATCAGTTACACAGTTAATCAAACTCCCAAGCAACACCACTACTCACGACAGGACTCGCCGCTCTGGTCCAAACTCTGCTTCATAGTAGCCATCTCTGCAGTCTTTCCCAACCAGGTCATGAGGATGTGGCTTGTAAGGTTCATTCTTCGTTACCAGCGTAGTTCTTATTTTGACTTTTCCAAAGTAGTTCAGAATCTATGAGAAAATTGAGGTATTTTCTAGATTACAAACATCAGGACTAGCAAAGTCCCCACATACAGGGACACGTTTCATTATCACATCTAGCCTTACAATGAAAGACACAAAATTCAACATAGGTGACCACATACAGATGCTTTTTGAAGGATGGGGCTTGAAGCAATCTGGTTTAGTGGAAGGTGCCCCTGCCCGTGGCAGGGTGTTGAACTGGATGAGCTTTAAGATCCCTTCCAACCCAAACCATTCTATGATTCTATGGCAGGTCTAGCTCCAAAGACCTTATAAAAATACTCCTAAACCCTCAGGGATACGGATATTACCTGTGCATGGAACAGTAAAGAGTGAAAGAGGATCTTAACAGATACAGCATGACATAACCCCCTATGAAGGTTGGGGTTTTCATCAATTCTCAACTGGATATTCAATCCCCTATTCAAGGAGGAGGGCATTGAATTCTCAAGCTCATACTAGAGCTTTCACAGCAGCCATCAACCTAATTCAATGCATGTTTCTCAGGTGCATAAAGGTGCACGTCTTCCCTCACGCTGACAGCTAGCAGTGAAGTCACCAAGGGTTGTGTGGGTAAGTGAAAAAACAAGAAAAGAAAAACAGTTTGGCCTAACTTGTTTGAAGCTTAACAACTGAAAACAAACACAAGACTTGCTCAGGCACACGTCTGTACAGAGGTGAGCTCTCCTCCTCCACTTCCCCTGCCCTGTAACTAAGTGTTCCTCTCCCCTCAGCCCCGTCTTTCCTCCTCCAAGGATCCACCATATATCCTTTCCAGCCAACACCTCAAACCTTTGACTTGACCTGTGCTCTTCTAGCTTCCACCATGTTAGCTTCTTCAGTCTTCAATTTGGCTCCTTTCTTGGCCTTCATACAAGCCACCATTACTCTTCACCTTTAAAATCAAACTCCCATCACTCCTTCACCTTCCTCAACTATTACATCACTTCTCTCTCATTTCACACCCAGTCCCTCGAATCTGAAGCCTGATCTGACCACTTCTGATTCCCCAGTTCCTCCCTAATGATGTTCATCACAACCACACCACGAAATTTAATCTCTTCCTAGCCTCTCTGTTCTCATCCTCATTGATGTTTCCATCTCTAGAGGGGACTCCCCTAGCAACTTATCAGCACTAAAACCTCCTACGGGCTTCAGGGAGGCAGGAATTCACCTAGAAATCACCTGCTATTGGTAACAATCACCTCTGTCATCAGCAGTCACCTCTGCCAGGATTGCATGGTCACCTATCCCTGTCCCATCTTCCCTTTGGAATCAGGCTGACCTTCATGCACAGCCCAGTCCAGGCTAAGAGGAATTAAGGGCTTATCTTGCCCATTCAACTTGTGCCCTGACACAGCCTTGGGCTGAGAGTCTGTAAAAGCATCTAGTCATGCCAGCAGACTGCGTAGTTCAAGTGGTGGAGTGCTGAAAAAAAGAGAGTCTGGCAAGATCTCCATTTCCTGCATTCCATAACCAAATCTGGCACTGTGGTAGCCAAGGGGAGGTCCTTCTTGTTTGCTTCCTTCCCTTCATAATTCTGGCTTGAGGCCTGGATCAGCTTCCACAGTTGCTTTATGTAGCAGAAGCTCAACACACAACTGCCAATACTATCTTTCTCAGACTCTCCCCCTTCCTAAATAACTTCTATGACTCAGCCTAAAACACCTCCTAGTTTTCAGATTTCACATCCTCTCTATCTGGGGGATTTTTGCTGTAATTCCAGAGACTCCATCTTTGGCTCTACTTTTTATTCTACTTGCAGGCACTGCAAACAGATACATAGCTTCTATTCCTGGGCACTGTAACATACTTCCAGATGGCAAGCTCTCTTCATTTCCTGTTTCTATTTGGGCTATCTCTTCTAATCTCATCTCTGAAAGACTTTCTTCAAACTGAAAGAGATCAAGAAAACACCAACAACTTAAACTTCAAAGAGGTAACCAGAAATTCTTCTCCCTTACTCTACTTTTCCGGGGTCTCTGACACATTCCTTTGCCCCACATACAAAAGCTACTGCCAGAGTGCTTCTATTCCACCTTTACTGCCTGTACCTTGTTCCCTGCTTTGATCACGGCTGCTAGGGCTACTCTGAATCCCTTCATTCTGGATTTCCCAATCTCTCCATAATGCAATCACCCTATTAGTCTTCATTGCAGATGCTCTGACCACATGATTCTCCTTCTTAGCTCATTTTAAAACTCTCTATTCCTTTCTAACTTCATATCCTTCATGGCAGTTTCTTTTGCAGAGCCTGATCACCAAATCACTGGCTCCAAGTCACTTTTCTTTGCTCAACCTGTACAAAGTGCCTCCTTTCATGTTGTGCCCAGCAGCTTTTCAAAGCCTTCTCAAATTTGGAATGCAAACTCCTTCAAAGCTCTCCCAAAATTCATACCCAAGTCACATAACTAAGAAACCCAAACACGCAAACAGCAAAAGCTAATAATGAAGGGTTCCCAGACAGTGAGTAACTTCACCAAGTTACTTCACCAAGTGCTCCCTCTCTACCAGCCCTTTGTAAGATACCTCTACACATTCTCCTCTTCGTGTAAATTTGAAACAAAATCTTTTAATGACTCTTTTTCCACCCTGTTGCAACTACATCTGCATGCCAAGGAAAGAGGAACAGAACACGAAATTAGACCTGTTTACTGCACCAAGACCAACACACAGCTACAGCACAATGTTCATGTGGGCAATGGTAGCTCATAGACAAAAGTGGTATTTACCTGTATGGAAGGGAAGGTCTTGTTGTTTTCTGTACTGTGTTCTCCTGGAATGCTGCCTGCTGATCTTCCCTCACATTTGTATCTGAAACGCATGCCCCTTTGCCTGGGTTGTTCGAATATTTCGATGTAGGGCTCAGGGCCACCTGAAAACCAAAATAGTTTCAATGTTAGTATACACTAGAGCTTAAAAGGCAGCAGAAGATGTAAGAATTATTGACATTACCATCTTTCCCCTTGGTCTATGTTCTCAGACAATCTATTCTCCTATTTAGGTGCATGCACACATTGAAGGCAGGGAGCAAAGGGAGAGAACAGATTTAAATGAAGCCTCCAGGTATCACTGCCTTGTAAGTAATTAGCAAATGATGCCCCCTCCTTCCCATCTCACCTAGAACTTAGCTTCTTTTAGCTATTAGAGAATACACATATGGTGAAAGAAGATTGTCTACAACAGAAAAGCAATCTCTATTTTGAGGGAATAGTTGGTATTTTTAATTATAACACACTTTTAGGACAGGCTGCGCTCTCAAAGCACAGGTAGTCTTGAAACCAAGTACTATGTTCTCTTAAATCTCCTTTGAAAGTGAAGATGTTGAATTCATTGATTTAGTTCCTATTATAGTGAAGCAGAAACTATGCAAATTGTGCAAAAAAACCCAACCCAAACCTATGGGTTGAAAACCATCACTGTGAGCTCAGAAAACACCTCATTGCTGATACTGAATTCTGCATCCTGAGCTGTCCACCTCCCACAGGGTTAAACTTCTAGTTCCAGTTACCTCCCTAGACAGCAAAACCTCAGTAAAAGCTATTGGGCAGTTGTCAAAAAAGGGTTTTCAGGAAACACAAGTGATAACAAAGAATAAGAAACAACAGACCTCTTAAACAAGGGGGGTTAGAAAGACATTAACTTTGCCAGATGATGTTTTATTGCCAGACAGTAACAAGCTATTAAATATATCTCGCTGAGAACATCAAACAGGATAGTCAATCAAACAGTGACAACAGTGGGATGGCATGTGAAAAACAAACAACAGAGGGTAAGTAAATATTGTAGATGTTGAATCATCGTGGTGCTGCACGATCAGAAGAACGTAGCTTATGGAAATATCTACTGAGTTCTCTGTCATCTTCATATAAAAGCATCCTACCCAAGCCAGGCTGAGCATCACAAACAAACATGACAGGCAACATCCTGTGGTAAAGCACTGAGAAAAAGTGCTTGGACTTCAACATAATAAGCAAAATAGTCATTAAATATATTGGAAGTGCTAAAAGGGTGAAAGGTTCCCTACTTCCTTTTGCCCAAGGTCTATATGGGCTATGAGTCCACAGCATATGAGCTTTGGCAAAGAGGTGGATTCCAATCTTAACTCCATTTATTATGGAGGCTTATGGACTTAAGCTTCCCTTTTGTTGCACCTCCAATGGTTTAGGTATACCTGCCAACACAAAGCCTGGGATTTGTTGATTGCAAAATACTTCCAGTGCTGCAGCAGTTCATACTCAAAGTAGGGAAGCACTATACCCTAAAAGATAAAGTAATTAGTAGAGAAGGAATGGAAACAACTACATCTCCAGGACATCACCTGGGTCCAACTTGAATGCACGCTTCAAGTGTAACATACCTGCCTACGGCTGTGGGAAGGCAGCATGTGAAAGCAGCTCTCATGCTGGAATTGTCTTAACACCACGTGCCTTTTCAAAACCTGATTGCCTTTTAAAAAGGCACAATGCACTTCAACTCCAGGCTGTGTTTGGTGCCAAACACTTGAGACCTGTGGTTTAGGGCTCTATATCCCTTTTCAACAATTCATCAAATTGAGGCATCTAAACTGATCACCTCCCATCAAGTAGATTTAAGTAATTTTCTGAATATAGACCATGAGCAGTCACATTAAATACACCTTAGCCATTACTCTAGGTTTACTTATAAGGATGGTCCCTTTCCTAGATGTTTCCCAGATATTACTTAACCTTCCTTCAGATAAGCTTTTCTTATTTCCTTTTCCTGGAAAATAAGCAAGTTCAACAAAAGGGGAAGGGGGAACAGGCAGTGATAACAAAAAATAAGCCTAGAAATGACATAAAGCTAGTTTCAACAAGAGAATACAAGCCTGAGGTTCTCACAAAACCAAGCTCACACACCAGTGTACAGCTATTTACCACTTAGATTTACTTTTGCTATTGTATTTATCAGCACAGCCCAGGGGCCCAAACAGAGGAGCTCTGCTAGCAGTGAGGAGTGACTGTTGCAGATCAACTTCCCATTCCCACCAGGCAGCCGAGGAGGGAGAAGACACTCTCCTTCCCATTCCCACGTAACACCGTACGTCACAAACACAGACACGAACCCATACACTAAATTAAAAATCTATTTTAGAAGTTATAATGACAAAATTACAGCAAAGTGCCTACTAATCATCCTACTCGGGAGATGCACACGCTTACATAGCTGCTAACCAGACGCACAGTACACCCACATACATCACCTATTTGTCAAAACCAGCCTCGCTGTTCGAAACTACAACAGAACGCAATCACCTCCAGTCTTTAACACTCTCTGCTTGAAACAATAATTCCCCTTCACGCTCTACTAATACTTTATAGAGGGCTTTTTTTTCCTCACCTATTAAGTTAAAACCCTGGGCTCAGTGATCTTTATGGGGCTGCGGTTGAAACAAATGGCACTGAAGGCAAACCCACTGCTTAACAGCAGGTGCGCTTGTGGGAAAGTAAAGCTCAGTGACGCGGTAGCCTCCAGAGATTAAACATTAAACTCGGTGTTACCTTGGCTCTCTCACTCTATTTAAGAATCACGCTATCATCTCTATTGAGACTATCGGTGTCATCGTGCTTTGTGTGGGGAGGAAACACATAAAAGTGTCTGTGTGAACTGAAGGTACTATCAGCGCTCTGCAGCCAAGTGGAGGCTGCTCAGTGTTCCCTATTTCTGTAAACCAGCAACGCGCCTGTGAAGTGGCACGGCTTAACTATTTCACAATCTCTACTCACACACAGAGCTCTGGTAGCTCCCACAGGGTTGCTAAAGACCTGTCCTCTTCAGGTCTTGCTGTGTTTGACAAACAAAGATGAGCGATGGCAAAGAACAAACTCTCTTTTGCTAATTCTAGAAGAGCAATGCACGGCCACTCATAGCACCCACCTGCCCACAACTACTCAAAGATGCATCTGAAATGGAAGAAAAGCAGAAACCTAGCTAACCCTTCAACTAAGTGCTTAAGAGTTTAATTTGCATTTATAATTAATGATAATTGCCTACACACACGCTAGCAACAGAAGCACTGTGCTACATATTACAACCTGCCTCTTCTTCTGTTTGTTATAAAACTGTTTATTCCTTCTGTGCCCTGAGTGCTAAACACTACACTGCATAAAATATAACTACACTAGATAATTTAAGAGTATATAGCAGACCTATTGTTGCAATTACATACACAAGGAGAATGACTTGGAGCAGGAACAGCTCCAAGAGTTTACCAGCTTATGCTCATTGAAGAGCCAAAGGCTGTTTTCTTCTCATCTGTTTTGAGCAATACAAAAAGGAACAAAAGGACAATCCCAAAACCTCCAAAGAACACTCCATCAGACCTCTCCATGCTGAGAAACCCAGGCTGGTTTAATGTTTAACACGGCCTGTGCATTAGGGAGGAGGTGCCAAGCAAAGCGCCAGCAGGATCAAGGGTTGGGATGTTCGGTTTGGTTCCTTTGCTCAAAGGAAGCAGGCTCTGGAGTAACTGCACAATGTGCAGTCTTCACACACATCCAGGAGTACCTGTGAGCAGCTACATCAGCGTGTGTGAATGCAAAGCAGCTGTGGGTCTTTGTGGGAGATGTAGGGTTTCGGGTGATACTTTCACAACCCGACACACAGACGGGAGAAGCATTGCCCTTCAGCTTTGCTGTCGCTGCTGTATGGGTCACTGGTGACCCTGCCTCCTCCCCACAGCAACAGCCCTGTCTGAAAAGCGAGATCAGACAATCTACATGCTTACAACCTTCTGCAGCACCTCAGGCAAAAAAGAGACGACAGGGCAAGATTTGTTACAGCACATTCCAGCTCCATCTAAAGTAACTGGAAGCGTAAACATATTTGTTTTAGAAAGCAGTGATCTATCCAGAATCTGCAGTTTCTGTTGTTCTAACAGCGACAAACTGCTCCTGAACTTCCTCTTTGCCAGCGTAACATTACAGAACAGCAACCAAAAGAGAGCCAAAAAGAAAGCCAACTACAAAAGCTGCCTTGTACCAGGAAGTTATGAACTTCCCCTACTGAAAAAATCCTTATCTGGTTCCTAATTACACCGAAAATACATTAAGACATGAAGAAGAAAAAAGAAGTGTGATCTCTCAGTTTTGCCACTATAAAATACAACGCAATGTTTGAAACAAGCCTCCCTACAAACCCAGCGTTGTCTCTCCCTGTTGACAGTTCACACACCTATGTATTTAGCCAGAGTGAAAGTTCATACTCTGCTAACAGAGTATGTAACAGAGCACACACCACTCAGGTCCGAGGCTGGAAAGCATCATTCCCTAGAGATACTACTCCAATTAACACTGTCAAGTCTCAAGTTTTGGGGCTTTCTTTAAACTCTAAGAAAGATACTAAAGAGACACCTGAAAGGATGATAAATTCCGTTTAATTTAGCCTAAAGAAACTTAATTGTGCTTTACTCAATGTATGATCCCTTACCCACGTTACTTTGCATTTATGTCATCTCCGTTTCTTATCTATTTGCATTCTCACAGGCGAGTTCTTATGCGAACGGGACCCCACCGAGCATCACAGTCTTTGGACTACTGAAGCCCCTAGCCCAGGTAAGAGCCCTGTGTGCTTATTTAACACCTAAACACTTTAACAGCACCATATTAAGACTTAAAGGATCCATTCTGAAACACAACAGCCTCGCAAGATCTTTGTCGCAACAACCCCGGGATGTTTCTTCATTAACTTTTTCCATCAGCCCACTTAGCAAGCTCCACGGAGGTGGATTTAAAATCAAAAGCAGATGGTGGGGTGATGGGTAAGAGCACTGTCACCCTCTTTCGCACTGTTACTCACCTCCCTCTGACTGCCTAGGGGCTTAAGTCAATGGTGGAAGCGCAAAAGCCCCCACAGCACAGAAACAAGAAACAGCCGACACTCGGCCTTTCCCCTTACAGAAGCGATCGCTTCTTTACCAACGCAGTCGCAATAACGAAAGGAAGGGCGGAGGGGCCCAGCTTTCCGCACAGCGATGGGCGCAGCCCCAGGGGCACCTGGAGGTGCGGGGCACGGGGAAAAGCGGGTCCGCTCCTGCCGGGGCTCCCACCGGTCCCCCCCATTAACACTAATACCCCCCTCCAAGCACCACGTCCCCTCAGGGTCCCGTCCCGCCGCTCACCCGCCATGCTGACAGCTCCGGCGCACTGCCGCCGCGGGGCTCCGCGCCCCGGCCCCGCACGGCTCGCTCGCTCGGTCTGTCGGACGGGCACACGGACAGAGCCGGTCCCTCCGACGGCTGCGCCCTTTTCAGGGGGAAATTCCCGCTGGGCGGGCGGACGTGCGCCGCGATGAACCGCCCCCCGCCCGCCTCCGCCGCGCCCGGCCCGGCAGCGGCGCACGGGACGGAGCGGAGAGGGGGACGAGCCCCATCGCCCCTCCCGGCTGGAGGAGGAGGAGGAGGTGGTGGTGGTGAAGGAGAAGCGGAGGGAGGGCACCACCGCCCCGCCGCGACGCGGTTCATCCGCAGGACCCTTCCTTGTGCTCGAGGCGGGCAGGGGGAAAAGTAGTGATTCCATTGAGTATGCTGTAGATTCAGAGCACAGCAGGGCTGACTGGAGCATACAATCAACTGGGTTGGAAAAGGCCTTTAAGATTATCCAGTCCAACCCCTCCCCAGCACTGCCAAGGCCACCACTAACCCATGGCACTGAGCCGTCGTCTCCACCGGGTGTGAACACTTTCAGGGCCGGTGACTGCAGCACCGCCCTGGGCAGCCTGTTCCAATGCCTGAGCTCCCTGTGGGGAAGGAATTGTTCCTCAGCTCCATCTAAGCCTGCCCTGGTGCAGCTTGAGGCCGTTTCCTCTTGTCCCATCCCTTGTTCCTCGGGAGAGGAGACTGACCCCCAATGCACTACAACCTTCTTTCAGGTACTCGCAGAGAACATGTTTCTTCCAAGCGGCTACACGAACTCATGCTCCCCACCCTCCTGTTCAGCACACTTTCTCAGCACCTAGAAGCCCTTGCAGCATCTCTACATAGAATGGTTTGGGCTGGAAGGGACCTTAAAGCTCCTCCAGCTCCAACCCCTGCCACGGGCAGGGACACTTTCCACTAGAGCAGCTTGCTCCAAGCCCCTG
>WYDI02035957.1:0-24244 GCA_009867235.2 Psittacus erithacus | reverse complement strand
GCACCCTCACAGGGAAGAGCTTCTGCCTAAGAGCTCATCTCAGTCTCCCCTCTGGCAGGTTCAAGCCATTCCCCTTGTTCTGTCACTGCACGCCCTTGTAAAAAACCCCTGTCCATGTATCTTCTCAGTCCCTTTAAGTACTGAGGTTACACCACTTGTAACACCCCTCTTTCCCTCTCCATAAGCCCCTAGAGACCACGCTCTCCTGTTACCCCTGTTCTCAGTTGCACAGGGCCTGGTGGTCACACAGAGGCAGCAATAACAAAACTATACGTACTGTGGACAGACTAAGATGGAAGAGAACGAAGAACTCATCAGCTACAAGCTGATCAAGTCACAACAGTCAACTTCAGATCTGCCTAACCCTGACAGCATTCTGAATCCGAAATACAGCTCACAGCTTGGATCTGACACAGCAAAATCAAGTGAAGGAGACAAAAACGGTAGGATCCACCCCACAGCCCCAATCTGGGATCAGCTGGAGGGGTCAGCGACAAACAAGCAGATGTAGGGGGATTTAAATACCTGTAAAGAGGGGAACACAAAGGAATGCCAAGCGCACACCTTGCTGTGGTTACAAGACTGTATTTGGTTAGCAATAACATTTAATTATATTTTTATCCTTAAATGTTAATTCTGGGAATGCAATACACTGTCCTGTGTGAAAATACAGTTAAATAAACTGGTATTCTTGAAAAAGGCACATTAATAAAAGCCTCAAGGAGCACTCCAGCAAGGTACATAACAGACAGGGGCTTTTTACTTTTCTTTTTCCTTCTATCCTTTTTAAAAGCAAAGCTTATTGGGATGCACAGGAACGAACCATAGCAGAAAACACTGTTCTATAACCTGCAAATCCATACCCTTAGCTAAGCAGAAGATACCGCCCAATGCTTTTTAACCTTCCTGCTCTATGCTCCATCTCAACAGGGCTTAATTTTGCCCAACTACCATCAGATTTCCTGTAAACGGAAATTATCTTTCTTCATTTACAAGCAAAACTTCCCTTATTTAAGATTCAGTTTGTCATACACTAGGGCTGTCATGCCCCTCTCAAATTTATACCTGAAATCAGGACAGAAGGATCCTGGGGGGCACACAGGATAACCAGGATGTCTGTGACTAGCTCTAGAAGATTAAAGGGAAGAACAGCGACGTTATTCTATTTAGATATTATGCTGAAATAATTCCATGGTTGTGGGTTAATTTCTTGCCAGAAGAACATGATTTCCCATTTTCTTTCCCACAAAAGAAACTCCTGAGAAAGGTACAAACCAACAGTGCCCTAAAACTATGAGAAATTAGGACTAAATCTTTATGTCCTCAGGGGTTTCTTGCATTCCCTACGACTGATGATGCAGAACAAAGCAGGGAAGCAGTTCTCATACTCTAAATCAAACTTAGACTTTCTCTACACACACACAACCCCAAGCAGGGATGGACAGAGACCTCACACAAACGTGCCTGCATCCAAACACATTGAAGCTCATGAATGTTAGAGTATTAGAAGCTACTTCAGGCTTTTAAATGATCACCTGGCAAGTTTGGACAGCCTTCATTCGCAAGCTGGAACAGCTTGGGAAATGCTTCCAGTTTGAGGGTATCCCTGCAGGTCACGTGAGTGATCTGGATAGGATCTTAAAAGGGAAAAGGATGCTATTCTTTTAGGCTAGCTGAAGCTTGAAAAGCCCTGGGAGGTTATTACCCAGGAGCTGGAGTGTGGATGTGAGTTTTGGCTTTGGATGTAAAGCAAGTTTTCTGTACAGGAATATGAAGCAACTAAACACTTTTCCTTTCACATCTTCAGGCTGGTTTGCAGCGTCTCAGATAGTAAACTATTGCATCTCAGGAAATATGAATTTAGGTGCATCCCTAAATACAGTGTATGTCCTGTTTCCCACCTACTTCTCTAGCCCATGACGCTACTAAAGAGACACAGACCAAGGCACCTGGGAAGCTGTGCCTCAAAACAGAGGTATCTACTCATTTCTTCTTGAAGGGCATACAGTCTAAGCTGATGTGAAATTAAAGGCAATATTCCAGGCAATACAAATACCATGTTATGACTAAAACATCAATAAACATTCCCTATTTTTCCCCAGTTCTTTTGAACTCTAACTCTTAGGGCTTGCAGGAACAGGCTACTCAGGGATAATCCCTGAAACTGCATGTTAGAAACTGAGGCATTATCTCGCATACACACCAGGGTCTATGATACAAACTGATTCTTGATATTGCATTTAAGAATGTGGTGGGTGGGTTGCACTTCTTATAGCATCCCCAAAACTTTAACTCTATCCCTATCTCTTCCCTAACATGAAAACAACCTATAATGAAATTAGTGGAAAACCAATTGTATGAAGTGTTTCACTGTGTAAGATCTGTAAGATCCCATCATCTGAATACACAGAGACTAGATCTGCTCAGGAAGTCCTTGAACAAAGTTACTGGAGGAAGGACTGTGAGTGGAGATATTTTCTTGACCATTTTCTCTCTCCAGCAGTAGCCATAAGCTGATGCCCAGAGAAAAGCACAGTGCTGTTTTAGGGACAAAATGATCTTTTAGCCTAAGCCCAGTGTGGCTCTTTCATAATAGGTTCATGTTCCTAAACTAAAGCAAAGCTCTACAGAAACAGAGAAGCCTTCCCAAGTCAAAAGCAAAAACCTAAGCAAATTAAAGAGGCCTTACTCAACTTCATGCAAGCATACAGATAGATTCCTCTATTTCTGTGACTACCCCACATGCAATTTCTTTCTGCTGTGATCCAAATCTATGGCACAGGGATTATCCCACAAGAGTGATGTCAGCTGGAGAACTGCAGTACAGCAATGGTAGTCACAGAAACCTGGTCAGCAACTGACATGAAGTGTAAGAACATGTCATAACTTTGGGCATATGTAGATCTTTGCAAAAAGCAGGATGGAATTCCCCTCCCATGGCATTGCATAAGAAAAGCCAGGTGTATCCCTATTATTTTTGTCAGCTGACTTTGGCTACAGCCAGAGGCGAGATACCAGAATTCTTAGACCAGTTTGATCCAGTGCTTCGCTTCCTGCCTTCCAGTTAAAGCGAGTGCTTTAAGATCCCATTTTTCTCCATTATCAAGTCCAAAGACAATTCCTCCCTCCTTGCACTACTACAGTTAACACCTAGCTTGCTGTAAGGAATTAAGGTTCCTGCTGTAGCACGGAATGTCACGGGGCAAGAAAGAGGAGAAAAGGGAGAGAATAAACACACACCCCCACAACCAAAACTTCCTAGAGCAAAGGACTGTTTGACATGATATGTGTCAAGCCTAGGATGATGGCTTTTTCATGGTGCTCAGCACAGGCGTTGCCCAATGAAGTGTGCTAAAGCCTGCTGAGATACAAAAGCAGCACAGGCAAACTGTTAAGCCTTTATTTCCTGTTCCCAGCTATCTGCCTCAGATCAAAGCAAAGCCGCTTGTCACTGGCCTGGTTAAGCTGCCAAGTAGGCACTAAGGCACTTTTAGAATATGCCTCCCCTTATACTGGGAATAAAAGTAATAAAATCATTCACTTCTCCCCTTATGGACTAAAGTTAAGCCCTGTTTTCTTGTGCACTGTATCTCAAGCCTTGCATACTCCTCTGATTAGCAATTTGCAATCCTCTATGACTTAAGAAACCTCTTTATGCCTTAAGAAACCTCTTGTTGTTTGAAGTATGTTCTTTGTAATCTCAGAGGCCTCTTACTTAAACATAAACACTGTCAGGCCTTTTGATGGTTAAGGCTTTTGTGCTTATTGGTCCTGAGGAAGGTTCTAATGCAGAAGCCATTCCAAGGAAAGCTATGGCTTCCAGATTAATGATAAACTCAAAGGTTGTTCAAGCCATTCTGCTGGAAGCGTTCCTGTCTCATGCTTGGAGTTTGTTTGACATAGAACAATGCTACTCTGCCTCCTCTCAAAACAGGGTGGAGAGAAAGGAAATGCTAATAGAGAAAGGTTGGTCTTGTGGATAAGGCACAAGGCTATGATTCAAGAGGCTGGAATTTGGCTCTTGGCAAGTCAGCCTTTCTACTCTTAGGCAAGTCATTTAATTCGCTAAGCCTCAATTTCCCCAACAGAAATCAGGCAAGATACTTCCTTGCTCCCACACTTCTACGTTATTCAATCATGATGCAACTTCTTCAGGGGATGAACTGCTCATTATAGGAAACGGCTCATTACAGGAAAGTGCCGAGCACAACAAAAATGACAGTTCCATGAGCACTTCACTGTGGCACTGTCAGAAAGAGGCAGTCTCCCCTCTTTCTCTCCTTACCTCCAAGCAACTCACCTATGCTGTTGCAAGCACTCCTTTGGTGACACAGGAGCTTGCTTAAAAGTAACTGGAGGAAACAAAAAGATTGGTTTTCTGCTGGTTCAGCTTTTACTGAGCCAGTTGTATGTACAAGCACAGAAATGACTGTGCCCGCAGCAAGCGATGGGGAGGCACCAAGGCCAGAACAAGTTTCTCAAAGACAGCTTTGGGCAGAGGTGCCTGTTTCCTGACTTGCAGTCTTCATGGAACTGTAGCATAACACTGTGTTTTCAGTTTGAGAAACTGATAAGTCTCTCTGAAGTCTCTAATTCACAGTCCGTCCTTCCTTCCTTACTTCCCAGAGGTAGTTTTCAGAACCATTCTCAGGCACCTTCTCCTCCAGCTCTCTCAGGTGTTTCCTAATCCTTTCTTCTCACTCCCGTGCTATGAACACACACCAGAGTTTGGGAGCTGCATTATTTTAATAGAGAAAAATCTTTCACATTTATTGGCAAGCAAAGGAAAAAAAATATGAGGAGCGTTTTCTTTTTCCACTGTGCCACATGAAAGCCTCGTATGACAGTGAAACTGATCTAATGACCTCTGAAATGGACAAACTGCAAACCTCTTCCTCACGCCACAACTAAGATCAACCTGGTGCAGTATTGCTGTAGGGAGAGGACTTGGGGAAGAGATGAGCTCAGGCTGAGCATAAGGAGCTAAATCAGCCAAACCCGAACTTTTTCTACCCAGAATCTATTTTTCAAACAGATTAGCTTTACAAGCCAGATTACTCCTGGTGGTACAAAGAGAAGCAATAGAATTGCTCTAGCTGCAGCCACAAAAACCAGGGAGACAGAGGGAAGGATGGGAATCATCCCTTTGCCAACAGTGAGCTATTAGAGTACCTTAGAGTACTATTAGAATATCTATGTTGTAACATGAAAACTACATACTGAAAAAAAAATAGGCAACATATGTTCACATTAATTCTTCTGCTCCCCAAAACTCCAGCACACACCGGCCAGCCATTATGCACTGGATCCACCAACACAGGATGAGAATTACTCATCCAGGTTTTTAATACAAGACTTCCCTTTTTTCTCAGAGCTTACACAGAATTTAGGCTACTTAACATCACCTTGAGCTTCAAGAGTCTCAGAGGACCATTACGTGTAGCCAATAATAAAGAGATAAAAAGGCACATTGTTTCAGTACAGCCCCACCAGATATGCCTCCTTTTCATTTGAAGTCTTACACCTTATTTTTAACTCTCCAGCCCAATGGCTCACATAGTTCTGACTTGTACAGTTAAAGGATTATACCCAGGAATAGCTCAAAGTGACATCACTCTTCAGGCTGTACATAAATACATAACACCTTCTGGGACCAGTTATTGCATAAAGTCCTCCTACATATGCAAAGTATATCTGCAGTTTGTGAATTAGGCAGCTACTCATCTTATCTGGACGGGCATTAGCCCTTTCTACAAAGTGCCTGGGGCTGTGTGTCATATTGCCACCTCACTGAGCAGTCTTCCTGCCCATACCTGATCAACACCGCTGCTTCACCCCACCCAAACAGTTAAGTCTCCAACCACGTCTGTTTGGACTGTGCGCATATACATCCAATTTACTACTATGCTGCAGTAACACAGATTTGCCAAAAAGGACAAAGGGTATAATTATTAGTCTGAGCTTTCTTAATGACAAGGTTGGGAGCCCTTGCTTTCTCACACCAAGCAGTGATGGGTTTTGCTATTTCATAGTCTTGTTCATATGGCAGTTGCTGCATGATTTGCAATTTGGCTTTTAGGACTTTGGGGAAAGTTCAACGTCCTCTCTGTAATCAATGTAGTGGTTAACCTCTCATAAACAACACATTTGATAAATACTCGTTCATCTGCATTCCACTTGTGAAACACAGGATTGCTAAAAATAGATAAAGTCCAAACAACATCCTCCATGTTTTCAGTCTGGAACACTGTGCCTTAGGTATAGTAAATGTGTCAACCATGAGACTCAGAACATGTTCAAATGCCTGGAAGAAGCACTTTCCTCTATGCAAGGAAAGAACATACATGTCAATCTTCTGACTTTCATTTTTGATTAAAAGGAACAATGGGCCAGGAAGAATAATAATCTATTGCACAATACACATTAAAAGGATTGAACAGATTTTTTGCCCTGTGGAGTGGAAAAAACAAATCCAGACACATAGCCTGCTGAATGGAAACAAAACAGGCATGAAGGGAGAACTGCCACCACAAGCTGCTTCTGGCAAGTCAATGGAGGAAGCAGAGGAAGGAGAAGGCCTCATCCAAGAAAGAGATGACAGAAATGAGCTCGTGGCAAGAAGGATTAATTGGAACAAGGCCCAGAGTTCGCTAGAAGAGCAATGTCATATATAAAGTTGAATCTAAAGAAAAGGTAACTGCTTAATGGAAAGGTTCCTTAACATGCAGACTTAGAAAAGACAAATTACATATAGTAAAGCCACTGATGTTGTAGTTCCATTTCTGATCAGTCTCCAGTGAGATTCTGGGGTGCAAGCCAAGTAAGTACTGTTGAAAATCAACCTGTTGAATTATCTGTTTCACAAAGGCTGAGACAGGTAGCTGCTAGCTAAGTTTTTCCATTGCACTAGCCTCATGTAGAAGATAAGCATCACAGGCTCTAATATCAAAAGGGTAAGAACTAAGAGGGAGGGGAGTTGGACTAAAGTGCCTGATTACTGTCCTAGTGACCTTACTCCAGGCAGTCACAACAGCTTGTCCTTTAAGAGCCTTGATGCCACTCCCTCAGTGACCATGAGTAATACAGTTGGCGTTGCGGTGTCTTAATAAAATGCCCCCTCGTGGTCACAATAATGATTTCCTGAAAGGGCATGCAAACTACTGCCTTCCCAGTAAATCTCACTGCATCTGCTTCTGTCATACTTGTGGGATTTCATGCTCCTCCCAGCACAAGAGGGTAAAGGATTTTCATGCATGAAGCTTTAGTCTCTGTAGCATCTTGAGCTCTCATCTCCAAGAAATCTTGCCAAAGATAGCTGGCTGTGCCTTTTCCAGCAGTTTCCATTCTACATGATCTGCATAACAGAATATAAACTGAGAGCAAAGTTCCCATGTGAATTTGCAAAGTATTTCTGTGAATCTGCATAATCATTTGCTTAAAAAACCCAAGCAGATAAAAAAGCCAAATCTATACATAGGTCTGTTACTTTTTAAAACGCAGCTATTTCAGGTTTTGTTACCACTTTCTCTTACCCTATATAAGCAAAAACCAGTGAGTAAACTTCAGATTTAATACCATTTCAAAGCTTGCGAGACACTAGAGACTCATAGTTTAATAAGTGAGCTACCAAATCTGCATGGATGCTGTGTGGTCCAGTAAGAAGTGAAGGCAAGTCCAACTTCACAAGAAAGGAAGACCAGTAAGGAGTGAATTCTGCAGCGGGCTGGTTCCAGGAGACTCGAACATGGTAATGACAGAGAGACTTACACCTACATTAATTTATATTCATTACGGTCCACACCCACTGATAAACAGTTTGAAGAGAGTCTGTTGCAATTCAGAAATGGGTACTGAGACCTGATTCACTTCCAGATACTTTTACTGCTCCAAGTCTTTCAAACTTATCAGGCCAAGTGAGACTGGAGGTCGCAGGAGAAAGGTCTTGCTGCAAGAAAAGCCTTAATTACAGCTTTCTTTACAGGTAGTGATCAGCTTGCTGACAGAGGCTGTCTCGAACATTGCTGGTACTACTCTGTTTCACCATCTTCACCTGTTCGCTTACTCTGTTTTTCAGCTTCTAGGGCTTTGGGGCAGTTTTGGGGGATATATCATCCCGCCTCCACAGCACAGCAGGGTGGTTTAAGACTACAGCTCCTTGGCTGTGCGGCAGCCCCATGGTCAACCTAATCTTTTACTTGTTTAGGCAATTGCATGTGGTAACATTTACATATTGTTATACAATCCCTCTACTCCACAGCAAGTGTATATTGTGTTTATCATATAATTTAGCAACCAGCTGTACAGGCCAGGACGTGTTTGTTTGTTTCACAGTGATTTATCCAGTGGTGCACTGATTTCTTTTCGGGGTCCCTTTGCTCTGTTATACTTCTGCGACTAGTTCTCTTCCTCCAACAGCGGGCAATGTCAATGCTCTCAGGGTGCAAAAAGCCCCTACAGAAGTAAACCTGGAATAATTACAGTGTTTCTTCAAAAATCCACATCATTCACTTGCTGGATTTTTTAGAACTGGAATTTATATTCCTTTGACATATCTTAATTACATATGGTATTTTTTCTGCTTCCTGAATATGCATCTTTCAGCTTCAATGAACACAAATACTGGTAGAGGGATGCAATTATAGCACTTTTGCTTCTGCTAATATTCCCATGACCTACGTCACACAAAACCTCTGTGGCCCAGTTACTACAGACTTGGTCAGTTCAGGACTTCACACTTGCAACACGGTTAAAACCTCATTTGCAACAGAGCCCTGTAACTGGTCAAGTGGAAGCCATGTGACCCGGTGTGGCTTTAATTGTAATGTAGACAGGACTTCTCATTTACATAGCCCAGGACTAACACATACCTCTGCTGTAATGCCAGAGGACACCAGAAACGTAGGAAGTTGAAGAAGGAAAGAAGGCTGCTTGGATAATTTACTCAGACAATTACTGTCTCATCATTACTATTCCTGCTTGGAAGAATGTTTACTACTGCCCCTAGAAAAAGAATGGCAAGAGAAAATTAAATATACAGTTGAATGGAACCACAGAATAAATTATATTTAGCATAGCAATTACAGTTTCTTCCAGACTATATGTTTTATGAACAACCTATATCTGTGCGGTCAACAACCCTGCCTCATAAACATCTCTCTAATTAATTTGAAATAACAAAAACCAGGGGGAAATAAATGTAGTGTTATTTTTGTTCCCTTTAACAAAGTGTTTGGCTCCTTTGCTATATGCAGAGAGTTGATTCACCACAACTGATGAAGACTCCAGCTAGGAAAGAAGGGGAGGACTCAAGGATACTGGAGATGAAGGTGGTGGCAAGAACCTCCTAAAGTGATAAAACCCAAATTGGTTATGGTTTACAAAACCAATAAACAGCAAAGTAACTACTGCTTAACAGTCTAAAGGTTGGGTTTATTTTCGCCCTTCCCCTTAACAGCAACCATAGCCACTCTATTCTCTAGCAGTCCTGTCCAGTTCTCCTTCTTTTGCAATATCCTTCCCTCCATAAGCCTCTAACCCACAATTCTTTCAACTTTTGCAAATGACACTGGCTGTCTTCCAACCCAGAGCTTCCTTATGCAGCGCTTTATGAGCAGATGTTCGATATCTTCATAAATTCCTGTTTTGGCTGAGTAAGATGGAGGGAGGCCAGAATTTTCTGCTGCTCCCTTTACAAGAGTGTCTCCATCTCTGCTCGTTACACACTCAAACAGCAGAGACTGATCAGTTATTCCTTATATCCCTTTATCTTGGAAGATTCACACTCCTAAAGCAGGAGAGAAAGGCTATGTCAGCTTCTTTCAGCTGAGTGCTTCTTCAACTTTTATTTAAGGGGCTTTAAGCAACTCATTAAGCAATAGCACATTCTTTGCCTATGAAGACACACTTACTGTGCTTGCTCACTGCTTTGGTTACAGGAATAAGTTTATTAATTTGGGGCCATGTTGTTAATACATTCATAGCAATACAGTACAGTTAAGAGTCAAGAACCCCATCACACACCTCTTACAGGCAAAGCTTCCATTTGGGTTGACTGGAATTTTGGCTGAGTGATAAAAATACGCAGCCCTGCAAACACAACATTCATTTAAGTATTGTAAGGGAGATGGCTACCAGCAATTTGCTGTAAACTCTGTCATTCATTCAGAAAGACAGACTATACCAGTTCATATGTATCACATTTGTTATTCAGCTGACTTGACTCAGTAGCTACAACCCTAACCTAAATAAAAGGGTCTGGCTTCTACTAAAGCCAAGAGTAGTTTTAACAGTGGATCTAAAGGGGGATAACTTCAGGCCTAAAATGCATGATAATAGAGCCTGATAATCTGACTGTGAATTGGAGGCAAACCCAAGGCAACACTGAGGTCCTACACTGCTCAGTCTTGCCGTACCTAACACACATCTTAGGGATTCGTGTGTAACCAAGCGACACAGCCTCTCCAATTCATGTAGTTCAACATTACTTTGTGATACTTAAGGCCTTTGTGGCTTTAACACATGACCTTAAGCATGGAGCCTCCTATGCTGAAATGGTATCATGGAATATCCAATTTTTCACAACAGCTGACATCATACTTTTGCAAAGATTTACTCAATCACTTCAGAGATACATTCATCTTCCACATGGGAACTCTGGTGAGATGCTGCAGCAACTCTTCAGCAGCAGAAAAAGGTCTTATCAAGAATCTTAACAAAGACTATCTAAAAGTCACCTATAATTCAGACAGAACTCTGGTATTTTTGCCTTTTTCCTTTTATTTAGGACATACTTTGAGCATCCATTCATTTTCTGTGGATACTAGTAGTAAATCCTTAGAAAGCATGTCACTATGTTGTTGGGTTTCTCGTTTGTTTTTACAATTCTACTATTAGGAATTATTGGGCTTTCCCTTGACCAACCTCACCCACCCCTCCCAATTGTAAGACATCAGAACTTACCCAAGTGTTAACTTGGATCTGACACTCCTATGGTTTGTATTCTCAGCAAGACTTTTGTGGAGAACCAAAACCAAGCAAGAAACAGACTTGTGATTATTTTTGTCTTCTTAAGAAGGCAATCGAGATCTGAAAGGAAAAGCTGTTTAATTTGCAAGCTTATGAAAAAATATATAGTTTTTTAGTAAGCAAAACAGAGGGCTATCATATACATAGTGGCTTAAAAATCAGCAGTTGTTTTCACTTATAGTCTCTAGAGACAATTACAACAGTCCTTAGCCAGATGCAGTGAGTTATGTACTGGGAATCCCCACTGCAACGTGACTCTCAAGAAAAAGGGACAAACATCACAATTTCACACATTCAGGGAATTTGGCTTCAGTTTCTGGTATCAGCCACAAAATTTCTGTCTGGCCCTTTGCTAATTGTCAATTTCTATGCATTGGATTCCTCATCTGTTAAAGCAGGTATTTTAAAAACCTTCTCAGGAATGTGGTAAAGAATTATTAAGTGTTGAAAAAGAATTTCACATGGTGTCAGGGAAAATCTTGGCAAAAGGTGCACAATGGTACCAAAACTTAATACAAATAAGGAATTTATGGTGGGCACCTTGGCTTGTCCTCTGTCCAGTTATTTCAGGTAAGAAGTCCTCTTAAACATTTATGTCAGTGGCATCCAGTACTTAAGAAATTAAAGATCGTGCCATGTTTCTCAGTAAAAGCTCTCCCTAATAAGTAGCTGAAAGACAAAACAGCCTGAGCTCAAGGAACAGTGACTGAGAAGAGACCATTCAAGCAGGACCTGATTAAATAAATCACTTTTGCTTATCAGTCAGTAAGAAACTGTGGTTAGTTTCTATACTGAAGCCTTTTCTAAGCAGTTGCTTTGCTTCTATCTGACGTTTCTAGACCTTTGCACAAGGACAAACAAAAGTGCACCAGGGTTTCCCCACTGACATCACAGCCACTGAGACAGGGGATGACCTTTAAGGGTGAGCACACACAAGACTTGAGTCTGAACATACGAACCTCTACTTGAGCTCCACAGTTGGGCTTCTGGCCAATCCACCTCAGCTTGCTTGTGAACTGAAAGGTGAACTGAAAACAACTTAAAATAAGCACAGTCTAGAGAAAACTGACATATCACCTTTACTGAATTTCCCACACTTGAAGTGACAGCATGTAAGAACAGGAGAGAAAACGAACACGCTGTTGATGACTTATTTCTGTAAGAGGAATATCATTAAACAGATTGATAATTTTACAGGCACATGCCAAACATCTACCCTGAATTACAGAAAAGCAAACATCTCTGTACTGCGCAACTTACCATTTGGTGGGACCCGTGATTTATTTAGTGGGTGAAGAGAGGAACAGAAACAGGGGATTCCCTTGCCTTCTCATTGCTAGGACTTGGCTGTTTGTAAGTCATTTGCTTCAAAATGCTACTCCCAGAGGTATATTTTTGTCCCATTTGGTTTTCTTAACTAAAGCACTGCAAACAGTCACTACACAGAAAATACTGTATCCATGATTTTCCTATTGCCCATGATTTGACAAAATGGCTCTTTATTTTATTCATGAATGCATTGAACAAAACCTACTGTTTGCTGTACAGACTCTCCCAACAGCTGCCATCCTACATAGCATAAAAGGTATCAGGAAAGACCTGTAAAACCACTCAGAATAAGTCAGGAAAATTAACTTGATGCTACACTATCTAGTAAAAACCAGAAGCGAATGTAATGACCAGCTACAAGTCTTGCAAGAAATACTTAAAGACTTCTGGTTTCATACAGATTATTCAGAAGCAGGGCCAACTTTCAGTTTCCTGACAGTCTAAAGCCTGCCTCATTTGAGAGCAGAAAATAACTTAAAATAGCTATTCCTTCTTTAGCTTAGTTATTAGAACTCTCACAGTGACAGGTTTATGCCCTTCTGCTCAAGCAGTAGAAAGGGCTGTACACAATGAAACGTAAATCTGGTATCAAAGATGTAAGAGAGGAAAATCAATCTGATAAAACTCACAACAAACATACTAATGCAGCGCTGAAGGCATAGAGCCAAGCACTTATACACCAAGTGATTCACCAAACCTCAGCTTTTCGTCTCTTGTGTGCACGCACTCATATAGAGTCTATGATACGTTTCTGTTCTGCCCAAGTGACCACAGAGGAAAAATGGAGTGGAATTAAAACTGCACAGACAAAATACATTCTAGCATCTCTAGCTTCAGTTGAGTAGCTTAGTAAGTAGGTACTATGTCTTATTTTTGTAACATTACCATCAATGCACTTTGTTGGTTGTGGGTAGTCAACACTTCCCATTTTAAGGTCACATTTTCAGTTACTCCCAGCTTGTCAAAAACATTTCTTTGGACTATGAGCACATGTACTGTGCCTCCACCTGATTTTTTAGGAAAACCAGAACAAAAAATGACTCAGTTTTTTCTAAGAACGATCCTGGGGAATATAAATACATTCAAAGAATTCTTAACACTTTTATTAAGAAACCCTTCTTCACATTTGAAAAACAGGGACATGAAATTTCACCCAGAGGCTGGGTGGGTGTCACTTTTGGACTTTTTGCTCTTCCTTTGAAAAAACACACCTATCCCAGCATGTGTTGAACTTTTGAAAGGGTTGAACTTAACACACGCTGGCCAGACTTGTTTAGTAGCCAGTTTCCAGCTTTCTCTCCATTGCATACACTGCAGAGTGAGCTAGATGGTCCCTGCAGCAGGCAGCTGACTGCCAGGCTGCCACACACTAAAACTGAAACAGGGTAGGTTATTTTTCCTCTTGTTTCAGGACTCCTGGGATTTTTCACTTTATCAACACACAATAAAATACTATCCGGTTCAAATGCAGAGGAAGTGAAGATGGATTTAGGTGAGAAAGGAAGATTTATTGGAGAGACAGGAAGACAGGCAAGAAACCAAGATCAGATGGAATGAAAAGATGGAGCATGAACAAGAAACAAGGTTAGGCGAAGAGAGCAGGATGATTCAGACAGGGTCTTCCCAGCAAAGAGGAACTGCCCAGGAATGAGCAGTCCCAGTCTGATGTTCTATTAATTTCTTGAAGGTCACAGAGCTGAGAGGCCAGTAGGCTTTATGTTGAAAGAATAAAAATCAGTACCCAGGCTGCTCTTTTGCTAAGATCCCCTCCAGAAAGAAATACATGAAGTCCAGCAGCCTGGAGCCCCAAGCCATGCTCAGAGGTGTAGATGATGGCTGAAGAAACACTCAGCCATAGGGACAGGAAACTCCACATTAGGAGGCAGTAAGGAGTGTGCTATAGCCCACTAGTCAGCTCCAAGCTGGAAAACACCCCACTGTATACTGCTCAGTCCAGTCTGGCCCAGCAGGACTTGCGGAAAAGCAGAGCAGCAGCAGAGCTGGCCAGGAAGCAGAGTGCTGTGGCACTGTGGTCCCCCCAACCCCTCCAGGCTGGTGGGCAGAGGTGGCAGAGGCATTTTCCAGCCAGCCAACGTCAGAGCACAGCAGCCCTCAGCACACTGCAGTGGCACAGTCGCATGTCAGCATCATCACAGCACACGCAGCTCAGCCCCTAGCCTGCCCCTACAACAGGGCTTGGGGCAGGAAACCATCCCCAGTGTGGGAAGCCTAGGCCACAGCCCCCTTCAGCCCGCTGGGGAAAGGGCATGCAGCACTCATAGTGCAGTGGGGTCATGGAGGGACATAGCAGCACCCACTGGCATGACCCTCAGGAAAGGAACACACCTATTTTCACAGGAGGGGGTTACTGCTCAGATGAGGTGCCTCAGATGAGGATGAATCAGCCATCTGATTTCCTTTGAAGACAGGGCATGAATGCTTCCAGCATGAGGGGGCTCTTTGCAGCTGAGGGGCTCAGATATGTAACACACTGCAGCCCTGGGTTTTCATTTACTGGAATAAAGCATAGGACCAGCTGCTTTATAAGAAGTGTGATGAGGTAATTGCAAAAATACAGCTAGGAGTTTTTGCTTGTGTTTTTTAGGCTAAACAGCTCATGTCACCAAGTATTACATAAAGGTAGGAATAATAAGCCCCCTCCCTCACAAAATCAAGATTAACAGTGTCAAGATAACTTCTTTTTCCTCCCATTTGCTTTTTACTCATTAAGGCAAAAAGTATTACTTTCTGTTTCTACAGGGACAGCTGTTGCACCAGCAGAAGTGTAGGTGACTTCACATTAACTGTTTCTTTGCTTGTACCTAACAAGTGAAACCACAGGAAATGGCTTGCCAAAAGTTACTAATCATACACAATTAGAGCACAGAGCTTCTCCTCTTTCAGGAGATTGTGCATCCCTTTGGATGGTTCCATCCTCCAAGCCATATACATACAGAGCAAGCAGCTAAGAGAGCAGATAGAAAACAGCAAAGTTTGGAGGAAGTCTGATATCAAAGAGCCTCCCTCACCAAGTCTTGCTGCATAAGTAACTTTCAATCACTCTAACAGAGAACTTCCTCTATAAACAAAGGAAAACATTTAAAGGTTAATTGTCAAAGTGTCTTTATTTAAAATAGCTGAAAACTAATCTGCATAATCTGAGGGTAGTATCAAACTTCTGCCACATCCAGGGAAACTCCAGAACAGTGATGTCACTCTGCAATGGGCCAAGTAGTGAGTCAGGAAGTAGTAAGATAGAGAGTGTAATCTCAAGTATGCTGAATCAAGTCCGAGAAACTAGTAATCTAAATTCTTCCTAAAAATTCTTCTGAAAATCCTAAGAGTGAGGGAAATAAAAAGTAAGAGCAATTAGAAGGTAACTGCAAAACAAGAGTGAAAAAAGATCTAGGTAAAGGCATATACTTTCTATCTATTAGCTAGGTTAGTAGGAGACTAATTGCATAAATGCACATGATGACATAGAGGTTAAGGGCAAAAGAGCCCGTAACAGTTTTGGAATACTCAAGTGGAAGAAGCAGTTTAAAAGCATGGTAATATTACAGGGTTGTAGACTATTTATAACACTTACTTTCCATATTTGCTCTGTTGTTTCCCTCATCACCTACTTCAGCTTTAATTCCTTCAAATTCATGTCGGACTTTTATTTACACAGGTGCTGAAGTTGTATACATACTCTAGTACACGGGCTTGTCAATATTTCGATACCTTAGAGTTATAATACAGGTCACAAAACCAGTTTATAAACTGGTTCTGCTAAAAGCCACTGAAGTAACATGGGTACCATTTCTTAATTTTAACCTGCGAGTAAACTTAGACTGCAAGGCCTAAGTTTGGAGTATTTTTTGGAGGGAAGAGGGAAGAATGGCCTCTCAAATCTACTAAGCCCAAGAGAGAAGTTGCACTTGAAGCAAGCTAGAAATCGGAAGTAATAAGGAAAAAAGTATATTGTGATAAATATCATTTTCTCCACACATGTGGAATACTAGCAGTAGGAGGAATGCTAGAAAATGAAGACCTTGCAAGATACAAGTCTCCTTCTATGCCTTTATAGCCTTGGCACTAGGGTTGTTTGGTGGATGTTTGAGATGACTAAAGCTCAGAATTGCTCTTTAAGCCAAGCAACTCATTTTCTGTTGTCCACAGAGCTAACTGGGACCTCAGCTGGCAAGGCAGTTCTCAAACTGCACTATTCAGAGGGTATGAATTCAAAACCTGGAAATACTAGAAGCAGGGAAGCAGTGTTCCTGGTCTCCTCATTTACTCTAGCATGATATTAGCATTTTGTGGAATATATTTTTTAATGGTACTGCTCCCCCTTACAAAGGCTTTACACTTGGTTTAGTTGCTTAGGTTTCTTAAGCAGGTCCCATCTATGTTGAAAAAAAGAGGCTGAAGATTTTAAATTTCTCTTTGAAAGATATTATTTTACAGCACATACAAAAATACTCTGGAAAACACATACAACTTCATCTACAAAACTACCAAATTACAAAGAACTTGCAAGAGACAGATAGCATAACATTTGTTTCTTATGATCAGAATTTCTCCCCACCCCTCAAAAACCCTGATGCACTAACTGGGTAAGCAGTGTTAGCAGTTTACAGAACCAGACTACTACAAGTTTTCATGTACCCATTCAGAACAGCTTTTAGGGTTTATCTGAAGCCACTTTCTGCATGCCACTTGCTTTCAAGACTGAAGCTTGCAGGTAGGCAGTAGTGTCACAACAGCCTCAGCTGTGCATCTTCAGCTGTGTGTTCCAATTTCAGTTTTACTACCCACTGACAAAAAATACATCAAGTCTTATGCTGGAGCAGTCTTAAAGACAAAAATCAGACAACATGGCTTGAGACATGTCCATCACCTCTATACCTGGGTACCATCCTTTGCTGCATTTCCTCCAGTATTTAGTTAGTTATGGGCCTCCATGGGAGGCAATACTTGTGTAGTGCATGGCTGTGCTAGACAGTGGAAAGCTACTATCTGAGGAAGCTGAGCACCATTGTGACAGATGCACAGGCGTGGATGTGCCAAACGGGAAAATAATTTAATGTAAGAACAATAGATGCACATAAACTCGGAAAGCACAGATAAATACAAGCACGTTCATACACACTTGAACTCAGAATGTGGTTGCAGTGACTAGTTAACCAACCGCGCTTATACATTCTGAATTCAAGTCACAGGACAGGTCACTTTTTGTGGCTTTTTCCAAAGCTGTTTCAGGTAGTGACAATTAAGACTTTTAAAAAGACTAGTAAGTATAAACTGTTACAAGAATGTGCAAAGAGTAGGTGTCAAAGCATTGAACAATGCTATAAAATAAGACCATAATTTTAACTGGCCAGTTGCAATATGGCAAGAGTGACCTTCCATATTCTTGTTTGTAACTACAATACGTGTTGATAACACGGATCTCTAAAGTGCTTTCCATCTTTACCCGAAGAGAAACCGGTTACCCATTAAGGGTAAGTTTGATGGATCTTTTAATAATACGAATGCTATTTGTTGGAACAGGAGATGAAGAATCTGGTAGTTCTTTACTGGAAAGCCTCTAAAACACACAAAAAGATGCCACAAAAACAGAAAAAGAAATAAAAAAAAAAAAGAGGAAGTTTTGAATTCATTAATTCAGAAATAGCAGCAGATAAACCCTTTCCTAACTGAATATAACATTCTTTATGTACCAAAACACGATGGCCCAAATCCAAGTATTTCTACAAGGATTTTTTGTTTATCACACCACTTGTTATCACCAGTTTACAGAAAAAAAGCATTTTCCCCTCTGCACATTTCTTTCGTGGCATCAACTGAGATATTTCCCCTCCTCAGGAATATAATTAAGTTGCAAATTGCTCAGTAGCATAATAGAGGAAGCCACCATACTCAGAGCCATGGATCAGGACTGTCTCTACTGGCCACTTATATGCTTCAAAGCTTCCAAGTCTTGTCACAGAAATCAGTATACAATAATTTAGATAATAAAAGCTCCTTATGGAAGACCTGCAAGGAGTACAGACCTTTTTGCTCATGAAAAAAGGAAATGAGGAAATAAACTGTGCCCTTGTTTGAGAGCAAGGAAATGTGGCTTTCAGAGTTCAATAACTTGGAAGCTTTGGCTTCACTTTTGTGAGTATACCTGGAAGGTCATTGTTCAGCTATTCAGTTTGGTGGAAGCACAATAGGCAAAAGCTTACCAACTACTTTGAACCCCCTAGTTTGCAGGGATTAATAGCATTTAAGTCTATACGAAAAAAGAAAATTCTACTTTTGATTTACCTATGAATACGTGGGCACAATATATAATACCTGTGATCTTGTTGTCTTGATGACTGAAGCAAGCATGGCTTTTCCTCCAAACAAGTCCTAGAAAAAAAGCCAGAAGGGATTTATTAGGCAGTATTTTAAGCCCTGTAAAAACAAATACAGTGCTTCAGCTATTTCAACATTCACTCCACCAACAAGATCACATTTTGATCTGAGGGTGTGCCCTCAAGAGTTTATGCTTCAGTAGCAAGCTACACTAAAGCTCTTTATCCTCCCTCTGAGAGGACAAATGCTTTAGTCTTTTAGTAGCTGTAGTTTACATTGGTGAATCAACTGGCTTGAAAAAAGAAAAAGTGATTTCAAGCATGGCAAGAAGCTAGACACTACCAAATGCAGTATTTAAAAAGATAGGTCATCTAAGTGTAATTCTTGCAAGATGAAAACTGAAGAGAATTACATTAAAAAGCACGTTTTTGTTCATATCAGTAAATGCGTAAAGTATTTATGTGAGGTAGTTTAGGCACTACAAAAGCCCAAGCAGCTTTTCAGTCTGAGTAAAAAACATTTGGAAATTACATTTCCTGTAGCTCTCATGACACCTGGGTTGCCGCAATCTTTGAATGCTGAGTCCTGTCCAGTTCGCTAGAAGAACAGAATACACAGATTCAGAATAAGTGCTATACTGAAATTACCTTCATATTTGGGTATAACTTCAGTCAACACAATTAATGTATCAGCGGCCATTCTTAAAACAACATTTAAACAAGGCTACCATTATCACACAGGCATCTCAAGCCTTTCAAATGCCTTATTACCCAAACCTTGGTTCTTTACAAGTATCCAAATTGAGTTTTGTCTAGCTGCTCTGCGCCTCTGACTCAAAGAGAGGTGAAGGTATTTAAGGAGATTTATATATAGCAATAAAACATTAAATCTTGTTCCTGTGGAAGCTTTAGATTTATTTTTAACAAGCAACTCTGCACTGTCATTTCAGCAGCGGATGACCTACGAGTAGGCTGCTGATTTCTAAAGCAGCAGAACTACCAACATGCATTCAAACATCATCTGCCAGACCAAGATTAGCTCATATTTTTATAATTATATATTCGTATACTCTTCATTTTGAGATAAGTTTTTTTCTGAACTGTTTTAAAAACTGCTTCCAAATGAGGCAGTTCAGGTCAGTGTAGTAATATATAAGTGCAGCCACATTTAGAGACCCTGCTACCAGACCAGAAGCAGTCTTGTTTCAATTGCTCAAATTACACTCAAGACAATTTCTCCTATCTATAGCCTATTAAAACTATTACTAAATTTAGATTCCTGAATCTGCTGGGGATGTATATATGCATTTCTTCTCAGCAACTTCATTCATTCTACATCAATAATTAATGCTATTTCAAACCTCCCTGACCCGACCCCTCTTCTTCACCTTTTCTCCATCTGTTATTTTTTTGGGGCGTTCATCTCCGGATGAGGTGGGTGAATAAGGTCGTTTAGAAGCAGTATTCTTTGGGTCTGTAACTGGAGTCCCGGTTAATTCATGCTGCCCTTGGCCAAAATGTGGTCCTACTTTAGAAACTGTGTTATGTTCTGAAATGGTGCAACCAGTTAGAGGGGCTGATGCTCTTCTTCTGAGTGTAGCCTCCATTTCTGCAGGAGGTAACAAGGTTTTAGAGTTCAGCCATGAAATTAAAGACTGCATTCCACCCACTACTTCAACACATACTTGAATCAGTAACAGGCATAGAGAATCTCGTGGATACCGGTGACACAGCTCCAAGAGGTATCTTCTCTCTGTTGTTAGTGGTATTGGATCTCTGATACACAGCAGCTCTGTAAAAGTCAGGCAGAGTTATAAAATGCACTAGAGTTATAACATATATAGTACTTTGCTACTTGCAGCTCCAGTGTCTCTGTGATCAAGATCAGTACTTCATTAGCACTTACTACAGCTTTGCATTAATTACACCTTTTTGGTTTTAAGAGAGAACAGTTACCTACATATAAAATACTCCAGCTTCAAGGTACATACTTGAATAGCCTAACAGGATTTCTATTCAAGTCCAAATAATTTCTCTAGTGTCAAGTAGTTCTTCATTCCTATGTGTTCATGTATGTTAATCTTTCAAGGATTTCTTTAGCCTGCCTCCCCCCTCAGTTAAAAGCAGCTTCTTCCAGTTCAAAGGCTACGGTCCAACCTTTTTGTCTCTGTTGTAAAGGTGTCCATTTTAGTTATCTCATGTAACACAGAGGAATTATATGGAGCTCTGGAGTCCTTGTCTCTGGAACTGCCCAAACAGTTTCCATCTGAAGAAGTCCTCATGCACTGATGCCCACAGGCATTTTTACCAGTATCTGGCATACTTTGCTGAAACAACAGTTAAAAAAGTAATAATGAAGTCTTAAAGTAATTATTAAAGAAAAGAAAAATGCCAAAAGAGCCAAATTTTTATGATACCTTCTTTTTTTTCTGAATGGTTTCAGCTGGCAAAAAATAGTGGAGATGTTTTCTCTTCACATGAGCTGCCTCAATCTTCATTCCTTCTTTTAGCACATTGAGGTTGCTAGCCTGCCTGTAAACTAACACGGGATTGTGTTGTAGGTTAGTGAGGATGTTTGCATCAGGTATTTGCCAGTTACATATGTTTAAGAAGAGCAAGCCTCTAATCTGTCCAGCCCAGAGAGCAAGAAGTTTCCAGCCCAACTGAACACAAAACGCTACCTAAGCACCCCAAATACTCTTCAGATTACTGTGGCCTAAGATGCCCATTTCACATCCAGCACAGACCAGATACACAAATGCATATTTGAACTTAAATAGCTGTTATGTGCTCAGCTACAGCTGCTGTTTGCTAATTACACAGCTCACATCTGAGCAGATTTTAACCCAAAGGAGATTAGTTTTTCTGGTTGAAAAACTAGAAAAATCTAGAGGACTTTCTGAATCAACCCAGTTGTGCACAGCTGATGAGACCAGAGTCAGACTCATGTTTTATTTGATATTTACAGTGGTTACTGTGGGTTGTTTTGTTGGGTTGGTTTTTTTTTTGTAACAGTTCTGTAACATCAGATGACTTCTCAGTAGTTTAAACGTTGAAATTCTATCTGCCCGAGAAAGTAAGACTGGATTTTAGGGACATCTGACTTACCAGAATCACTACAATTTAAACATGTTTTTCCTAACCACCTGCAAACAGCCCTTTATGTAACTTGAAAATGCTATATGAGCACAGCAGTTATTACAGAATTCAGTCACATGTAGATAAGCTTGTGTAAACAGACCTATCATGAGTGTAAAGGGAAAGCCAGATTATGAATATAGAGCGGGAATCAAACTAGGGTCATGCAACAAAAGATCTAGAAATTTAATAAAAGTCTAAATATAGACATCCACACCAATATGAACAATTGCTTCAAAATAAATTCAAGTTCCTTTGTGATTGTTTGCACTGTGATCTACAGAACTATTATTTCACATTTAGTGCACAGTCTATGACTATAGTAGCCACTTTTGTTTCAAGGTGAACTTACTTTAAATCTAATCTGTCTGTTGCTTTACAGAAATACCCAGTAGCTAATACCAAATGAAAGCACAATTCACTTTGTGAAGCGATTTCCACTGCAATCAAAAACATGAAACCCTACAAGACTAGAGCAAAATATAGGCTTACCTGTACTTGTGAATGATTGTACAACATGAGTTAAATCAACATTAATACTTTCCGCATTTTCCACTTTCTTAAATTCAATTCCAAGAAACCACATTGACACATGTTCACCCCTAAAGAGACATATTCAGAAATCATATCATTTATGCACAGAGACCATTTATTTGGATACTAGCATCTACTCTCAAGAAAGGATTACGCAAAACAATTCAGTTGTACACAGGAAATCAAGGTTAGTCAGCTCACACTTAAGATCTCACAGTACTTCTCTCTGAAGTTCTGTCTTCTTTAAAAAGATCTTACATGCTCAGAACCTTGCCTGTCAGAGCATATGCCTACAAAATAATAGGTGCTCCACTGAACATCTCCCAGATAAACTGAGGTGAATAGGAACAAGTTATAACACATTGGCCAAACTGTAGCTCAAAAAAGTAGTGAAACTCACTGTTTACAGAGTTCTTGGTTGCCAGGGAAAGATTGTGGCTTCACATGTACCATATTTATAAATTCATTCCTCTCCAAGTTTCCAACCAGGACACGAATTTTAGATTCAACAAGGCCAATCCTAAGAAGAACCAGAGATACTTACTTGTTTTTAACTGTATCCAGCACAGCAGTTTTATGCCTTTTCATAATACAATGCTAATACAAAAAAGCTAACAAATCAATAAATGGTAAGCTCCATTCAGCTGAGCAGATAATGGATTTCTATATCGCACACACTGCAGTTTAAGATGCTTCCAGTGACATGTGAGCTTTGACATTTCCAAAGTCAGAAATAAGCAAGTTTAACTTGTACTTTTAACAGTTCAGATACAATACTTCAACCTATAATGAAAATATCAACAAGAAGCAGATACCAGCACCTCTGGCTGCATTCTGAAGTGCAGCAAAACTCCTTTTTACCCCAAAGATCATGGACAAGAGCAATTCAGAAAAGGCTCAAGCACAACTGTTCTATTACAACCAAGTAAAGATGCAATTCTTCCTGCAGAAGAATTCCTGATCAGTGAAAAAAAGCTTACCCTCTTCTCAAATTGAAAAATATAGTTCCTTTAATAATCAAAAGGATCTGGTTGACACAGGAAGAAAGTATTATAACTTCAGTTATGTGTATGTAACTTGTAAATAAGTACATACATATTTTAAGCTCATGTTTAGAAGTTTTTGCTGATAGGGGTGCACAATCAAAAAAATTTGGAGACCACTGCTCTGTAAAGTCAATAGAGGATCAGGCTCTAAAGTGTCCATTACACATCTGATAACATTGGTTAATCTGTTTGCTTCAGTCTCTGCAACAAGGAACATCTTCCTACTAGCTGAAGTAGTGCGGGGTAAACAGTCTCCTTAGACTCCTTGCATCTGCTTCTCCATGTAACATAGAGCATCAAACCTTCAGGCATACACACACAAACCCTCCTTGTTCCTTCTCATCATGACTTGGATTTATGTTTACTTCCCTTCATAAAAAAAAAATAAAACAAAAAAACCCACACTTTTATTTTTGCTGGTCAACTGTCTACTCAACTTGCTGCTGTACTCCATTCCTAGTTGCTCAGTTTTATACTTCATTTGTTAATACAGACAACAGAGATCAAGTTCAACACTGAGCCAAGTTTCAATTATGTACTGAACCCCACTTAAAGCAAGACTTACCATTCTAAGTGATGGTCCTCCGTAGAGGCACTAGCAGTCAGCACAATGTAATGTCTAGAAGGAAAATTAACATACTAGCTCAGGACTCTATATTCCTTCACGTCAAATAAACTGCCTTAAACGAATAGAATACAACTTCCAGACAAGACAGATTATATCCTGTACACAGCACAGTATTAAGTGATTTTAAGTGTCCTGAACATAAAAAGGACATGGAACTGTTGGAACAAGTCCAGAGGAGGCCACGAGGATGATCAGGGGACTGGAGCACCTCC
>WYDI02035955.1:0-38777 GCA_009867235.2 Psittacus erithacus | reverse complement strand
ATCAGCCTTAACATCTGCTCTGCTTGTACAACCGCTCCATAGATCCATGCCCTTTCTCATCTAACCACTCCTCAACAGGAATGGAGCTTCCTTTGAGACATTTAACTATCCACCAGTGATAGGAAAACAGATGCTCATGCTTTTACACTTATGTTAAAAAGTCCTTTCAAGTTTTGCCTTCAGTGATAAACTTAAAAACAAAGAAAACCCCGTTCTTCCTGCTTTAAAAATAACACAAAAAGCTGAAATTTCTTTTGAAGAAAGTAGTCCAGGAATCAGAGACCTAAGGAACAAAGAGTCTACATTACCATCCGAAGAAACCAAAGGAAATTTCTGCTTCCTAGAATGGCACATCAAACATTTTGTAGGGTCACTCTAGCCATCCTGGAAGTCCTTCAACCTCAACAATGTTTCTGAAATTAATAATATGAATACTAACACAAACACGAATCCTTCCTGTTGATGGGAAAAGAGGGACTTTATCAGTTAGGCCCATGCAACTTTTCTGCAAAATAACAATATATACTTGTATTTATTCTATATAACAAAGTATACAGACAATGACATGGCAGATCAGCAAATGATGGAGATTTCATCTTCTCTAAGAAGAAAGTACATAATGTAGGAGTCCAGCAAGATCATTTAGAAACATAAACTTCTTTCTTTTTAGAGCAGTTTTTTTGTTCTTTATTAGCAGCCAGTTGTTACCAGTGGAATAAGAATTTTCTTCTCTTTCCCTGTCGTCTATATATGCATATATATGCACACACACACTTACACACACAGGGCCTGAATAGACACATAAGACTGAGGTGGAATTTAGCTACCTGAAAACATCCACCAGGAAGGACAGACGCAAAGGACAGACTCTGTAACATTATTACTTCATTTAAATACTGCAAACAAACAATATCAAGTCTCAGAAATATTTTTCAGATTAACTGTTAAAATGGAAGCTTCTTTTCACAGAATTTATTCTGGGTAATATTTGGAGAATCAGACAAAAAGTTATTGAGAAATTTGGTGAGAAAACTGGCTGCAGTTTCTCTAGATATTTATAATTCACTTAAGCATCAGAAGAAATATCTGGAGAGTATCACAGGCAACAGATCTGATCATTTTTTCCTTAATTTAAACATCAAACTCACTTTTAATTTTTTTACTACTTTTCAAGAAAAGATAAAACAAAATTTACAACAATATTTTGCCTCAAATACTATGGCTTTTTTAAAAAATGAAAGATTTCTCTGTCTTCAGATATCACCTTCATTGCAGGAGTGTTGCTCACTGTGAGTTTTTCCCAGGCAAAATTTCAATTCAGTCACTGTAATCAACAAATTTAATCACAAGCAAGTTTGCACACATGTGATAGAATCATATATACAGTAGAATTAATATGTAAGATGCATTCCAAATGTGTTGGCTCTGATCCAGAGGGCAAAAACTGAAGCAAATTTGGATTATTCACATGCTTTAAATAAAGCACTTGCTTAAGTGTTCAGTGAATTGAAGCCATAATTTTTTAAATTTTTCTCCACAACAATTTTATAATATTGTCCTTGGATATTTAAAAATAAAGAAAATACAAAGAGCAGTAATGTTAATGCAGTTACACAGGAATGAGATAGTGAGAACAAGAAAAACAGCATGAAATCTGTATCACTTGAGTATTTGAACTGCCTTCTATTGCAGAAATGTACACAATATGAAAATCTTGACTGATGAGTTTTTATTCAACCATGGATTAAGGAAATTCATTTTTCAGGATCTTATTACAGAGCGAGGAGACTGAAAGCTCTCTAACAGAACCTTACAATGCTACATTTCAAACCAAGCTGAATAAAATATTCATTATTATTTGCGAAGGAATGTTGTATTCTCTTATAGCTCTGCTTGCTTTTTCTCCTCTTACTTTTCCCTTGTTTTTGAGGAGTTACTGTTCTATTTGCTATATTCTCAGATGTACAGTGCAGCACTATACATGACAGTATAGTTCTAATTAAATACAAACAAACAGTAAGAAAATATTACTGTAAAAAGACAGAACCAAATCCAAAGCTTCAATAATATTAAAGCTGGAAAAAACCTACTTGATCACATACAATTCTCTCGCAAGTATATGATTCCCCAACAGCAACACAGCAGCCAAATATTTGCTAATAAAAGTAGGCAAAGTCTGTGAAGACACAATGATTAAAAAAATGTTATTCCTTACATATGGAAATATATATAGATAAAAAAATACAAGTGATATTTTCCACTGTTTGCAACTTAGTCAGCTCTAGTTATTTTTCTCCTGATAACTCTGTGCTTTTGGGCATGCAAAAATAAGAAAAGTTACAATTTTAGTCGAGTAATTTGGCAGAATTTGAGTTGATCTAATTTATGCTATCTTTAAGGAGTTTAAGAAAGAGTCTGATGTGCTGATCTGGTTTCAAATGTAGTAGAAGCAAAGGCCTGAAACAGTTCACTCAGAGTGTCACTTTTTAAAGAAAGGAATAATTGTTCCCATTCTAAAACAATTATTTAGATAGTTCTTGTTCATCTTTGATTTCCCTACATGTGGAATTTAACCTCTTTTGCACACAATGCAGAACAGCATGACTAGCTGACACAACGTATAGGAAATGACTTGTGGAGCTAAAGCAAACAGTTGATGTGCTTACAAGATAAGTGTCAGCTTGCAGAAATAGCAAATAAAGATGACACAATTCCCTCCTCTCAATGTCTGCGCACTGTGCAAAGACCTGCTGCTAATTTTCACTCAGTAAAGGGGGATGCCATTGGTCTTTTGTTACACAGAGAAGCTGGTGATGTCATTTGGCTTTGCACTGGGTATTCTGTTGCCTACCAGTCTATGAGAAGACTTTTTTCCCAGCTAAAAGTAGCACTCTGCTGAGCACAGTTAAATAATTCCACATGAATCATTCCTCCAGGCTGTTCTTTTGCTCCTACGTGTTGGAATCTATGGTTGAGTGAAGTACTACTCTAGGAAGTAAAATATCACTGGCATCAACATGATTTTTACACTCTTTGGACTAATTCTCTGGTTCCTTTACTAGTAAATGCCCTTATTTGGGCTGGAAAAAGATGCCTTAGGTTTTATTTTTTTAAAGCAGTCCCAGGAATCTCGATAGCCTAATTTGGTTTATACGAGAAGTTTAGACCAAAATACGCTTTGTCCCAAGACATAAAAATGTCACTTCCAACAGAACAACAAAATTAAGCGCAGACAAAAAAATATTTCCTTAATTTTTATTTTTCTTTTAATTTGAAAGCAATTTATTTTAACTCTTCCTGCCAGGCAGCAAAGTGCAGCCTTTGTAGCAAAGTCAGGCACAGAAAAGAAATGCAAGGCTTTTTCAGTGTTAGGAGTTTTTCTTTTTTTAAGATCAGCATGAGTTTCATTCATACTTCCTTTTTCTATTTCTAGGATTTCCAGTTCATCTTTCATGGAAGTTGTAAGAGGGTCTCCATCTCCAGGGAATAACAATCAAATACAGTAATTGGATGTGGCATAGCAACTCTGTGAGTTTATCCCAACTTGTCAGTACTGGCTACTGTCTCCCCTTATTAATTCCATCACACTGGCTGGCGGCCACTGATTTGACATTCCCTGTCTGAGCAGTGGCCAGTCCCTCACTTCTGACTCATTTGAGCAGTTCTGCTACAATCAGCAGGATTTCTCATATTCATCAAAGATGAAAGGGTCCACCTGAGGATCCTTTGGTAAGCCAGCATGAAAAAAGGGAATGTATGGTAACATAAAAAGAAGAGCTACCACAGAAAGATGACAAGTGCACGGCCAAGAGAAGGAAGGGATTGTCCCAAAAGTATAGCACAACCCACGTCAACTCCTACTGTGCTTTTGATTACTGCATAACAAAGTACTTCTTTAAAAATTACCATAGGAAGCTGTATTGGAAGGGATAGAATTAGATGGCAGATCTGAAGAAATGCAGATCAACAGAAAGCAGCCAATCAGACATAATAATTCAGGACTATCAGATTGTATAGACTGTTAATGTCACCTTGCGCCGATACTTCTAGAGCAGCACCAGTTCACAGAGTCTTATACAAAAAAGCTCAGAAGCTGGATTGCTCAATCACCTTACCTACCATTCGTAGAGAAAAATACCTCTCCAGGGCAGCACAATTTAGACCATCCCTAAAGAGCAACAATCTACAGGGAGCAGTGTATTTGAACTCGAGTTTCACCCTCAGATCCTTATCAGTTATAGTTGAGAAAACTGGTATCTCTCATATAAATATAAATAATAATTTCTATACATACATATAATTATGGATATCTTAAATAATGTCAATGAGTAACTTAAGGATACTACTATATGCATACGGGTATTTTTGATAGAAGACAATTTTAAATTAATTTTGAAAAAAACCCTGAAAATTCAATATATCATCTTAAATCCAGGCACAGACTTTGCCTGGACATTCAAATTAAAATGACTATTTTCTATGATTTGGGTTGTTAAGCTAGCAATTCAAGTAATATTTGAGCATGTGTGGTTGATTCACAGATTCTCCTGGTTCTTTAACTGAACAATCCATTCCTCTTTACTTTGCAACCTAAACAATAGCCCTGCTCACGTTTTTGTAATGGTTTTTGTATTTACCTTCAGCGGAAACTGGATTTCAGTGATGGCTGAAATGGTGATCCCCATATGTACTATGAAGAACCTAAAAAGCAATGAGCTGCAACAGGACTACAGTTACTTGGGAACAAAAACCTGACGAAGGGGCTTTTCTGATCCCATAATCTTCTTGGCTCTGTTGTTAGCACCCTTCTCTGGTTTTGAACCTGTAAGAAATATTGTATTTATAAAACAGATTATGTTCTTTTTCTTCTCTGTATTTTATCTTTCTTTAAAACTGTCACCTTGAAAGTATATCTAATACCCAAATATTAGCAGATTCCTGTCCAGCTGAGATTGTCAGTGATCTTGGAATAAACCCTTCAATGAGAACCACAAGTCTCAGGTTATTCAGAGGAGTCTGCTTCTGCTGATACCCTCCTGCCTGCCTTTGGCAGGAATCCACTCCCTTTGACACCCCAGGTTCTCAGAATCTGCTAACCACTGAGGCTGCAAAGGTTCTTCAGAGCTGGGGAAAAATCTGCAAGCCATTTTCCTAACCTGGTGAGCCAGGTCAGTATGATAATAAAAGAAAAAATGAAAGAAACTCACATAAATAGCTTCTGACATCCAGTGCCATAAAAGTAAAACACTTTAAAACTTGGCATCATATATGTTAGCTAATTATAGTGGCGCCATTCATGACGATATAATTAACTGTATGTCTGCATTTCTATTAGAAACTCTTATTTTCAGAGGTTTATGATACAGCTTTAAAAATTTGCTCTGGCCAAGACTTGGCATGCCAAATCTTACCCTGGAAGCAACTTTTTCCCTCCAAAACTGAAGAATAAAAACTGTGGGTTTTTTTCCCAAAGCTTATAATAAAGGTAACAAAACTAACCACACTGAAGTAACGCGTTTTATGCACTCAAAGACTTACGGGCATTAAAAAACAAATTTTGTCTTATGTTGTGTGGTTTAATGATAAAACCCCCTCCCACTACTCAGTTCTGGAAATGCTACTGTGCTGCATATAGTCTAGGCTACGGACATGTCCAAAAATTACACACTCCTAACAAAGCCCTGCTGTTTGAACAACTCCTGCACGTAAAACAGCCTGACATCTTATTCCTAATGGGCTCCTCCTTTTCTTCCTCCCACTTTTCTCTTGAAAGCTGTATGGCTGCCAAAAAGCTGATCTTATATGAATGGAATTGAGGTCCCTTTCCTGCGTTTAGCAAACTTAGAAGTGATTCCTTATGGAAAATAAAGAAACACCCCACAGTATGCAAAAGAGACGAGTTACCTGTAAGTGGGCAGGCAAAACTAACACATACAGTGCTTAGGGCTGTTTGCAGAACAGGCTAATTTTCAGGTCCAGTAGTTGGGAGTGTGACAGCTGATCACTAGGCAGACTAACTCTGCAATGGGTTGGTTCCCCACGTGACTTAAGGCTTGTCACTTGGTGACTCTTTCTTACTACATTTTTGTCTCCCTGAGATAAATACACTGAAGCTGAGCTGTTATGGTAACAAAAGTCTACGGAGATATACAGAAATTTTGTTTCTTACTCCAAGGTGAATAAACAGATTTTTCATCATACTTAAAGAAAGCACGACTTTAACTCACTTTCACTTTTCAGTGAGTTTTGCACAATAGAGTTATAGCCAAGCAGTAAAATACTCTAGACTTCTGCTCTTTTGCTCTTTTCTCCTTCACAGTACTTATTCAAAATTAGTTTGGTGCTTTTTTTCTTTTTTCTTACACCAATTTAAAATTTAAATTGGTTTTGTTTATGTAGATACACTTTAACAGAATACCTTAGGCCAAAATTTGTCTCAGCCCTAAAATCCTAATAACCAACATTGTCCAGGAAACTTCCATGAGATCTACAGAAAGCAGGTTCTTTCCCCTGTTGCTACTTTGCCATGTTCTGCTCTTACTACTCTGCTGCTTTATTTCATCCTGGAGAATATACTGTTTATCCTTTCGACATTCTTAGAACCCTTTTTGCAGATTTGGGTTGAGCCAACATCTGTGGAAATCAAAAGAAGAGTTTTCATTGACTTAACAGTCAGACTGACAGGCACTTTGTGATCTTTCCAACGGTACACAGAAGTATAGCAGGTTTCTTCTTTTCTTCATAGAGCTGGTTATTTTTCCCTCAGAATTCTGTTTTTTAGGACATTGTTATTGATCCAAAACAACACGAAGAGACATTTTGTTCCCATTGCAACAAAACTGTTAATCAGTAATATTTCTTATCCTGCTTTCTCTTCACATATCAAAACCCCATTTTGTTTTCATAGTATCTCTACAACCTTTGTCTGCATAATTGTATTACACAGCTACAACTTTCCTTCTCAGCAAATACCCTTTGAATACTTTCCAGATGAAAATTATACTGGTTCTCTCCAGGAGGCCAAACGTTTTCAAAATGCCAGATGCACATGTGGCAGTGGTTTCTCTTCTGTATCCCTCTGCTCTGTATCTCAGGATAAAAAGTCTTATAAAAAAAAAGACAACTCTATAGGATTGAAACACAGAAAACACAAGTCTGGAAGAAATGCCACCAAGTCTGGAAGTGTATTTCATCCTTGACTACAAAGGTTAATCATATGATATCTGACTGGTTTTCGTAACTATAAGATACTGTTGAGAGCGCACTTCTGAGAGCACGTTCCAAAAGAGCAAACCATGCTTAAACATTTGGAAATGTAGTTATTGTGGCTACAGCCCAGGTATCTGGTGACAACATTCATGATGGAGTTGTTAGAATTCATAAACACACAAATGCAGCCAACAGCTCTGAGTACACCGGGGACTCTTGCCAAGGGACAGAAGTTTTCCTTCCCTTGCTGGTAAGGTTATGGAGGGAATATAAACTGTGTGTTTGCACATGAATCATTATGATTCCAAAGCATATCAAGGGAACCCACATCACAGCTTTTCTCACAAAGGCTACTAAAATCGCATATCCTTACCAAGCTAATCCTTGTGGAAGTTCATGCACTCAGTGCAGACTGAAATACCACCCAACCCATTGGTGCAGCACAGCTTCCTAGACAGTGTGTCATATGGATCTCAGGTGTCCCAGATATCTAAAAGAAGTTAGGGATACGCTGTACTATAAGGTCATTTGTCAAATTCACAATGTTGAATTAATCTGTGGGTGCTCTCTTGGCCTAGCTTCCAAGAGCTCCAGGTGTGAAACCCCTGTGGCAGCCAGTGGTATTTCCTGCTAGTAACCTGTGCTCGAAGGTGATCTGCTGGGATTCTACCAGCACCCAAGAGCACCCCACACCTGCTGAAGTAGGAGAGGGATTTATCAAACACAAAGGAACAAAAAACATTTCAATGCAAATCTACCTCAGAGTTACCTTGAACATAACTACCACCTCACTGACTGCTTGCCTGTGATACACATGAATGAAGACGATAAGGGATTAGATTCTGCTCTTAATGAAGCAGTGTATCTCTGGAGTAGCTCTCTGAAGCAAATGTAGTTATACCCTTTTTATTTCTGTGTAAGTGAGATCGGAATTTGACTTCAGGAAATTGCCTCACAATTTGCAATGCAACAAAGACAAAATTCAGTCTTCAGTAAGCGTCAAATCTTCCAGATAAATAATTATTTCAGTCAGTCACTGTCTGATCTGTGAATTAACTGGTCATATACTATTCTTCAGGCGTTAGTGCAAAAACATAACAGGGCAACAAAAAGCAGCCAACAATAAAAATCTGTAGGAAAGATAACCATCTTCTTGTCTCAATTATTTTTTCTCCACTGTGATTTTATCTTTGCTGTTACTTTTATAAAAAATATTTTGTAAACTACCTATTATAAAATGGGACAGATGAAAGGGTGTTTATATAAACTGTATTTTGTTTTCTACATGAGTTTTAGATCTAATTCCAAGTTACCCAAACTACTGATAATTATATTTCAAATACACAGAGTTTAAACAGAGACGGCCAGGGATATTTGCACAATGCATTTTCATCTGAAAATGGCAATTCATTAAAAATTCAAAAGCTAAAAAAAATCCTGTTCAAATAAGAAGGGAAAATGAAGAAGGGTATTGAAATTAAAAGAAGTTATCTTCAAATGAGAAGGTTTCCTTTTTCATTGAGGTTTTCAAAATAGTAGATTAAACGGAGTTTATGACATTGAAAGCCTTTAAATAAAATTGGAATGCATCAATATACTCAGTCTGAATTTCTAGGAGATTTTACATTTGAATCCTATTCAGATTGATTTTTCATCCTAGTTCCAGGAAAAATATTAAATCTTGAAAACTGTCACAAGTTAGGGTGACCATAGTGTGCCCAGCAATACTGCTAATCCAACTGCTCAGAATATCTGTGTCACCTTGCATTAAAGCACCATCAGTGGTCTGTGCCTGAAGAGTTTTCTCAACACTTGGACAACAGTCAGAACATTTTGGTAGAATTTCTTTTTTACAGGAAACAGGATGATTTACTTTTAAAGTGAGAAGATATTTTGATCTTTTCAAAATTTTTTGCAGGCTTAAACCTGCATTTTAATTTAAAATATTTTAATTGAAGATATCACTAATATGTGGTCTTAATCTAGAACTTCCATCCTTTTGCTATGCCTCATACACTTTATTAATGAAGTAGTTAAGAGTATGTAGTGGATATATGGTGAAGTGGTTTAATTTTTGGAGCGAGATTTTCTTGAGTAACATTCAAAGCTGATACAGACATCAAATCAATAGGATGAAATATTTCTAAATTTACATGCTTCATTCTGAGTGAGATTTTACTCTGAAATATCAGAATTGTTAAGTTAATTGACTATACAAGATACCTATTATGGAGATTTCTAAAGGCAGATGATTTTTTTAATTTTTCATTCTGAGAAATTCCTCATTACTGCAAGCCCTGTTTAAAAACTCACTTTTTTTCCCACTGGATGTAAAAATATGTTTAGTTTTTCCTCGGAAAGGATCTGTGGGATAAGCTGTTCAGCTCTGTGGCTGCACTGGCTTGCCCCAATACTGTTAAATTCTGGGGAGCTGTGAGTTCTGGGGAAACCATTAATTAAGGGGTTTTTCTGATCCTTTACTTCCATCCCCCATGGAAAGAAATAAGGAAATAACAAATTACATATTTCTTTAGACTCCAGTGCCTTGGCTGCAGCAGGCATCACCTGAAGGCATTACCTTCTCATGCTTTAATTTAACAGCTACTCCATTTGATTTACATAATACTCAGTTAAAATGACAACCAGTGCTTAGTATTATTGCCTGCAGCCTTGCAGCTGATGCTGTCCAGAGTCCGGCCCTCCAAGACCAGCCCCACACAAGTGCCTCTACAATCACACTCAGGTCTGCAGACGCTGCCTGCTGCTGCTCTAAGCAAGTCACCATCTGCCTGCCAAAGCTACGTGCACTCCAGGCAGGACCCACATGGCACTGCTCTGGTGTATGGGGCAAACAAGCCTCTAAGTGCCTGGGCAAGGCAGGTACCTGTGGTTCTTTTAGCCTCAGTCCCTCTGTATTAAAATCTCCCTGATGGCTTTGCTCAGGTGTCACGGGGCAGCGGCAGCCTCTGCGAGCCTTATGTAGAGACAAACACAGCACAGAGAAAGTCCTGGGCTGCTGCGCACACTGTGTAGCTGCACACTGCAGCAGCGAACCTGTTCTGCAAGAACCCCGCTACCTGCCCCTGACATAAGCAGTGCAGGGACCACGCCAGCTGCTTCCATGCGCAGCTTGCTGCATCCCCACTGGTGGGTGTCTGCCGTGGGAAACCATCATTTGACCCTAAAAAGACGTCATCGTCTCATCTACTTAAGGCTGGTTTAGGCATATAGTCTAGGTGCAGGTCACAGTGGCAGAAATGAGGAGCACAAATTTGCTGCTTACTCAGAGAAGCAGCAGAGAAGATGAAGGTATACACAGAAAGGCAATTCAGAGCACTTCAACTTGAGGCCTACAGCATCATAACTCCTTACTCCTGGTCTTTTCAGCTCCTACAGTGTTTACACTTGAGTGCAGGATACTTTCAAAAATAAATGCTGGATTGAAAAGCTGATATTACATTATGGTCTTTTAAGCTTATAATCCTTATAATCAGTGTTAGCTGCATAAGCCTGGGCCAAGAGTACACAAATTCATTTTCTATGCACCATTACACTTTAAATCTTTCAAGAATATTTTTACCATGCCATTTAATTTTATTTTTAATCACAATTATAGCCACAGTCTGCAAAAAAACGTACTCCACTCGGAGAAGCAAATGATGAGCTCCCAAAGCAACCTTAAAGCAATTTAGAAATTAAATTTTATTTAAGAATCACAGCATTTAGAATACTATTGAGGTGCTGCTCTCATTTCATACTATTTCAGCTTGGTTAAAAGATCTAGTCAGTTCAGTAGAAATCGGTATAATGATTCTAATATTAAGAAAAAGTAAACAGGGAATATGATTTAGAGATAGTACATGTAAATTTTAAAATACAGTCTTTTGACTTATGTGCATTCCTGCTGTGTGTGTGAGAGAAAGAGCTGCTTTCATGTATTTCTAGATCAGTTAGAAACATTTACCAATACAGCTCAAGATAATGAGCATGGGTCTGCTCTGGCTGCTGTATCACAGTCAGAACATCACTCTGCTCACCATGGACTTGCTGGAGAATCTTCAGCTCTCAGGGGACAAAGAGAAAAGCAGTCACAGCAAATAGCTTTACCTATAGGACCAGAGCTAAGGCTGTAGTATATTAATGGTTGCAGCAGAAAACATGAAACCGATTATTTGCCATGAAATGAGAGGGCTGATTCTTCCCAGCTGTACACAATTCTGGCAGCGCAAAGAATCTGCGTAGCTCTCCAATCACATGAGACAAATCTACCCTATTTCTCTCTCCATCCTCTTCTTCACAACCATGTCTGAGATACAGTATATGATCAAGAAAAAAAGGTACAAGCAGATTTATCCCCTGTATGGCCTTGGCCATACTATCAGATTCAGATAGTAATATGACTGCATGAACAAGAGAGTACCGTGCTTGCTTCTTCAATTAACAGATCACTTTTAGCGCTGGAAATTCCACCAGTACTGCTGGCAGGTAAACTTTCATCTAGAGCAACTATAAAGAATGAAGAATGCTCACAGTTGACACACAGCTGACTAAACCAGTAAGATTTTATAAGAATTGATAATCTGCTCATTTTAGTGGCTGTAATGGGAGATATTCACTTATTGGAACTATCCTCTTGCATCCTACATTAGGAATAAAGTTTTTTTTTAAATTCCCCTCAGATTTTCCATAGGATTTGGAATACAGTAACCAAGTCAACAATGTTGCCATCTGTCTCAAAATTAACACTGCACCACACCATGCCTCACTTGATGTGCTTTAATTTAATATGTTTGTCATTATTTGACATTTGGTCCAATGCATACAGCGCCACTAAGATTCTGACACAGGTTGCAAATTAAAGATATTACACAAATACACAAGTAGCTAGCAATGACGACAGACACAGGGGGGAAACACATGTTACGTGCAGCTTTTAAAAACTTTAAAATTTCTTACCTATTTTCAAAAGCATTGCCTGACCAACCAGCCCTGACCAGAACTCCTCTCCAAATTGCATGCTAACAAAGGGATTCAGATCACCTGCAGTTTTTAATCAGGAGTTTGGAAGTGTAGAAACCATAGCAAAAAACCCGCTACATCCTGCCTTATTATGAGGAATGAGTGTTCCCTACTTAAAGACAACTTTCATTAGGCATAACACTTGGAGTTTATCAGAGACAATTAATATTAAATAGTTAAACATTAGACTCTGATTGGTTTGCTTGTAAATGTTCATAAAGGGCAGAGGAATAAAAAAAATGCAGTTTAATATAATTCTGCCATTGGTTATATGGATGCAAAACTGAAGTAGCTCAAGTGAAGTCAGCAGAGATCTCCAGATACACTGCCACGGCTAACAACAGCATTTGGCTCAGCTGCTTACAAAGCTCAGCAGCAGCTATCATCCTTACTCAGTCACACCAGCACAGAAAGCAGTACTTTGGAAAGAAGATAACTCCTTAGTGGCACATCTGTCAGGTATAGATGGCATTCACTGGAATAGCTTTGCCAATGGATGATATGCCAACTCCTTTATACTAAAAGGCTTGTGCTTGATGTTAATCATTCACTCTCTGCCAGTTAACATGTTTATCCTTCTAGGAAATACTTTGATCTATACTGGCACTTGAAATATAGCAACCAGCGTTACTAGACTGGAAATGAACAAACAAGATTCTGTGTGAATTGCCAAATGGCACAGCAAAATGCAGGATGCACGTTACAAATTGTTGCTTAGCAACTAGAAAAGGCCATGCACTCCATTTGACTATTTTGGTTTGAAATCGAAAATAAATGGCCTTATAGTTACTTGAAATACATGGAGAGCTGGAACATAATACTGCTCTGGAGATATCTATTTGTGAGGAGTGTGTGTCGGGGGAGACAGAGAGACTCTGAACTCAAACTCAATAGGTAAGTGAAGGAGAAACTGCCTTTCAGACATTTTGCCTTAAAATGTAAATGTAACAGTAGTTTAAGTCTAGCACATGTGTTCTAGTCAACCAGGATTTAAAACAATTGTTTATTTTTACCTTTCATCTTCCAATATTAAGAGGTTTAGGTTTTTTGCAAAGAAGACTATTAGCTCATCCCCCTACTCCATGCAAGGAAATGGAAGTCTAGAGCAGCTGGTAATTTACCCATGCAAGTTGCCAAACTGTGAGTAGATCACATGCATCCTGAATCTAAGCCATATAAAAAAACCTTCTGCACAACATGGCCTCCTTCTTCCCTCTTCCACAGCTCCTCCCATGTCTGGCAGCTGGTCTTTAATACACAGATATAAATAATTGTCTAGCAATACTCCATATTCATACAGGCAAAATAAAGCTCTCTGAAAACTCTCATTAAGTCTCCCATACCTCAAAGAAGTTACTGTCTTTATTTTCAAATACGAGAAACCAAGGCAGGGATTTAAGTGATTCTTTAAAATCACATGGGAAGTCTACTGAAGTTTGAGAGCGGAACGAGGACATCTGGCATTTATTTTAGTGGTACAGCTTTCTCCTCTTCCACAGGTATTCTTACTTGACAAGCATCTGAAGCAGTTTGAGTATACCCCAGCTATGGCTCAGCCAATAAAATTAACGAGGAAACACCACCTCTGTTCTTGCTCTCTTCCCAGGCGATCACGGAGCTGAAGCCTATACTGCAGCCCTCAGTACATGTACAGGATCCCTGCCTAACACGGTGGGAGTTGAGCAAGAATTGCTCAGGCCTCAGTAGGGCTCGGACCTTTGCAGCAGCATGGTATGACAGGGTGAGCTGAGCACAAAGGGGCAACTGCTGCCAGGAGGTGTCAGGTCCTTAATCTACGTAACATTGTGTAAGCTTCAGCCAACAGCCTCCCACACAATACTGCATATGTCTGCTGAAAATGGTGTTTTCCATAATTGCATTGTTTGCTTAGAAGGGACCTGAGATCCGGATCAAGTTCAACAAGATCTATGTCATTCTAGCTAGTGCTGTTTTTCAAGCACACCCCTTCAGTGAACAGAAAGCTCTCTGAATCCATGACCAGACTTTCAGGGCCAGATAACTGACTGTTTCGGTTTCTTTCAAGTTGTATCGCAGTAGACACACACAGTATCCTGGATACTGGACAGATTTAAAAGTGGGAAGAAAAGGTTCCAGCACACTGGCTTTAAAAAGAGAGAACAAAGTAAGTGAGGATCAGAGGGAGGAAGGCGATCGCTATGACACTAAGACAATTAATCACTGCCAGATGTTAAGGGTCACACAGCACTGCATGCTGGGAAGATCAGCAGGGGTTCTTGGACAGGGAATAGAAGGAAAAAATAACCTGTCATGTCAGTGAACTAGTCAGGGGTTTAGGGTTCCTGTCATTTAACTATTAGTGTGCTCTCAATAATAAAATGACAATGCATTGCAGAAGAAGGGGAGGAAGATAGGGTAGTCATCAGAAAAGAGGGACTGACAGCTTAATAATCCCTGTCTGTCAAAAGCCCTAAAAATACCATCTCAAATTCAATGTCCTTACTTTTGTAATGAACGCACCAGGGTTCCTGTTTGATTAATAGAACACTTGTTGACTGACAAGGACAAATGTGCACATGGTCTGAACACAGTGCTGTGCATAAATAATTTAAATTGTACTATGGCCAGAGCTCAGCTTGCACTGGGGGTTCTATGATAAACCCCTGTGTTTCAGCAGTTCATAACTTGGCCTGAAAAGAAAAGCTCGGAAGTCTTGAGCCTCAAGTTGGACAGAGAAGGCTGGTTCGTTTCTTTGAAGTATTAAAAAGAAATCAATACCCTTTGGAAGTCACAGACCTTTGTAAGGGCAATGGTGGTGGTGTCTCTATTTGCTTTGATTGTACGTCTCTCACATTACAGCAAAAAGCAGATGGCTTTACGCTGAATAATGCAAATTCCTACTCAAGGTTCTTCCCACTCTTCCTCATTAACAGTAACACTAATGACAGCAATATGCATTCACTCCAAAAATGGGGGATCCCCTCTGAACTTCAGAAATAATTTTCAAAGGGAAAAGTTCACAACATTTTGTAAATGGACACTTAGTTGAGAATATTTCTCTGGGAGATGATTTTAGTTTAGTTAAGCTGTTATCTCTTCGAAATGAACCTTTTCCATAGGAAAAAAGCAGGCCTTTACCTCAAAAAGAAACATTTTCCATTTAAACTGACCCATCTTTTTGTTCTGAAAGCAAAGTCTAAGTGCTCAAATATTTATCACTTAGCTATCTGACACCCCTGGGGCCCACACACTAGCCTGATGGAAGGAACAATTAGGACATTTGTAGACATGCTGAGTGTCTCAGATAAGATGACCTATCTTCAAATTTCTGTCAGTTCCATACAGATATGGTATGTGCAGATTCAGTCATACCAGTCAGAATTTACTTTTCCAGATATTTCACCCACCTGTGAACACACAAACACTTGAAACAATGTCTAAAGTGCTGTCTCTTTCAGCATATTTTTTTCTGTCACATCAGAGTACTTCTTAAAGTAATTACCCAGGGAGTAAAACAGCTATGCAAGTTTAAACATTTTATCACAATATGGTCAGAATGGAACAATAGCCAAACTGAATATATCATCATATTAAATGCTAGAACAGAATTTCCCCAAACAGTCTACATACTTCCTCTAAGATCTGCTCTTTTCTTTCAATTTGTTGGATTTTGTAATCTTTTAGATTATTTTTGGTGGCCTAAATTCCAATCCAGAGAAGTGCTGCTGAGCACACTCAACTTCCTTAGCAGCCACAAAAGCTGAGATCCTTTCGTACCTCTAAGGAGGGCTTGGCTTTCAGGGTAAAGGCTTAAGCAAATAACCATTAGTTTGCTGAATTGTTCTAAATATTACTTTTTCAGATTATTTTTTTTAATTCATAATGTGAATATCTGAATAGCAAATTTACATACATTGCACTCCATCTTATATTAGATAATAGTAAGAACTATATAGATAGTCCTCAAATGTGAGTAACTTTTTTTAACTGTTATCATGCCTCCTTCAATCACTGTAAGAAGCTCTTGTTTATTCATTTCCTTGACTCACTAACTGAAGTCTCAAATTGTTCTTACAAATCTCCATAGATTAGGTAATATCTTATACTCTTCTTTGCAGTTTTATAAGGAAAAGAGATGAACATCAGCTACTTTTGCAATTTATTGAAATAAACACTGTCAAGACTCACCATTCCTCTTCCTACCATAGCCATTAAATAACTTCAGGCAAGATTTGGCCTGTGCTTCAGCTGACTCCTTTGTAAAAACAGAAGTCTTCCCCAGTGCTGTTGACCACAGATTTGCTAGTATTATTGACCATCACAGTATTGAGCAGAACTATTATGAAATGTTTCAGGAGAAAGGAGAGACAACAGAAAAATTAAGTGTAACCAGCAACTAACATCACATGACACCAGCAAACAAATCCCTTCTTAAATAAAGCTGCCAAGGTAACACTCTACAGAAGCAGACATTGTTTTACGTGTCCATCTTTACAGCAATAATACCTAGGCATCTAACCTCCACTGATGTTAATGTAAAACTCTGAGTGATGCAACACATTAAGATTTAACTTATCAACACTACTTCATAGCACTAGTGTCTCCTTTATATTTATGTTAATATATCAGATATGGAATGCATCTGCTGCACTTTCTCTCTATTTACATAGCACAGAAACAAGTTTGGGAACTCACTGCTTAACATCCCACAGTTTAGTTTCCTCTTACCTTTTCTTGTTGCAGTTCACTCATGTCAGAAACATAACAGATGGCTGCTGCTGCTTTCTAATGCTTCTGTTTCCAGACGGCCCAGGACACTGTGTATCACCGTGCTCTAAGGGTGCTTTAAGGTGCACTGAGGTCTGAGGTACTTTGAGGCATGAACAAACATGAAGTACTGATGCACTGTCTGAAAAAAAAATAAACAAACAAAACTGGTTACACAAGTACAAGGCATATTTTTCCAGTATCTGCAACAAGTAGTTTTACCTTGTGGGACTGTTTGATGAAGTTACATTAAAGGCAAGAAAAGTAAACACAAAATAAATGCTGTATGTATGCCAAACACCTTTGGGTATTTAATTTATCCCAAGGATTCCCAGTTTATAATGAAAGTGAGAATAACTGAAGGCTACTACACACGCAGTATATCACATTGCTACAGCCTTAGGTGACCCAGCTGTGATGTTCCATCTCCTTGGACTGTATGAGCCACTTCACCACCTTAAGACATCTGGCAAATGACCAATATATTTTTTTTTGTATTTATGTACTCACGAATATAGCAGATTGGACTAGATTAAAAGTAAAATGCGAGCATTATAGGGATACATGCAATAATTTGCACAATTACCCATGGGCTCTGTTAGCAGGGCATTTTCATACATAAAGCTGCTTCTGCTCCACAGAACTTTCCCACATACTTGAGTTTGTTTCATACTTCAGATTGTTCCCCCAAAAAGGCACACTGATATACAGCTAAACAGTCTGCTGGATCAGCCATACAATCACATGCTTGTTCCACATGCGCCTATCAAAAATATCAGAGCTTCTATGTAGCTTTCTTCTTTAAAGCAAATAGCAAGGAAATGACTGGTTTATTCCTTTCCAAAACTGCAGCCCCAGCAGGCAAAAAACGGCCTTAGTGTATGTGAAAATTACAGGCAAGAAGAAAGCACAAAACATGCCACTTAAGTGATTGAACAAACAAATCATTGGCTAGCATCCAATTTGAACTGCAGTTAAATAAATTTCTATTACATTTATTCACTTTGGACAATACAAAGTAATTGACCAAAAGCAAAAAGTTCCCAGAAATTATTTTAAAGTTGCAGCTTATATTTGGAAATATGTTAACAATCATATGCTAACGTAGGCAGAACAAGTGATGATTTTAATTTGTGATCATGAATAAGGTGAACCTGAATTAATTTTAAAACCATGCTGCTTGTTACTAAAGGAAAAGGACTTGTAATAAGACACATTGCATATAAAAAATAAGCTTTTTTCCAATGGTTGGAAAGGTTTAAAAATTGCTGTTATCAAAACACTACTTTTCTTTCAAATGCATTAAAGAGTATTTTTTAATTATGCAAATAAGCAGATATAATTTTACCTACAATAATTGTCAACTCTGCCCACTTATTTGCAGGCTATATTCTCAAAACAATATCATTATGTTGATTAGTCAGCTAGCAAATACACCAGTGAGCTTTTAATTTTAAGCACATTTCACTAACCTAATATCTCAGACAGAAATGGCTTAGTTTTTCCTTGTGCACTGTAGTAGAATATGCACTTAAAATATCAACAGAATTTAACTTCCAGTTTCCACTAGAGTAATGTTTTTGACAGGATCAGATCTAACTTTTAAGCCCAGACAGATAAAACTGTTTTCTGACAGAGTTTCAAGTGAAAAACACGCATGTAGGCAATTAGCCCTGTTTTAGAAGTTGGCCAAACCCAGAGAAGAGCTGAAAACATGTTCCTTAGTGTTTCTCATTAGAATGACTGACTGAAAGGATTTGATGGAAGAATGGCTAGTTCAAGGCTGGCCTTTCATCTCAGAGACCTGTGCATAATGTGCCCCAGGTTCTGCAAGCACAAGCTAGGTGGTGTAAGTGCAGTCTTAACTGGAAGTTGATTCTCCTGGCGCATAAACAGCGCATAACTCATAGGGCAGTACAGCTGCCAGCCTGTGTGTCAGTGTTGAGCAGGGACAGGCTCAGCAGGGGCTGGCAGCAAGAGCACAGGCACTGGTGCTGCTCTTCTACACAGCTTTGCCCACTGTTTCCCACACAGCTCCTGTGGTGCTGCTTTGCCCCTTCTGCACACGTTGCATACAAAGGAGGTTACAGCGCTTGCGAATCTGAGCCAGATTCATCGGGCTAACTTCTAAACTGCCTGAAAATAAATGTAGATTTGCAGCCCTCACAAATTAAAAAGCATCTAAGCTCCAGCCTAATCTGATAACACTACTTTAATTCACTACAATTCTGTTGTTTCTCATACCATAACCTCCTCAAGTACAGCTACACCTGCATATTAGTGAACGCAAATGTTATCCTCAGTATTGGGAGGGATTTGCATTTGAATTTACTTCAGCAGTTTGCATGGAATTAATTGATATCCTGCTATTTTTCAAAATGCTTTAACACGAGTTCAATCTGTGTTACTCTGCACATGCTCTTGAACATCAGTAAGGTAATCAGATAAAACCCAGCCATATCGATAAGATAGTCCAAAAGGAAGCATTAAATGCATAAATACAGTGTGTCTACTGCAATCTGATATGTTGCTTTCCTCATATTTTTCACATACCGTCTTGAGTTTTGCTATTAAGCCAGGATTTCTCACAGTCAAGGAAACAAACCCAGTCCTAATATCCAATTTCCCTGCAGTTCTAAACCACAAACTAGCACAATTTATAAAGGAGAACATATACTACGACACGTTTTCTCAAAGGGATTATTTGCTGGAGAATACATCACTCTAATGACATCTTTTTTAAGCTTTATGCTTTAAACATTTCACTACAAGTATGTTTATTCACATGCATTAGCAGAGTCTGCATTAGTCCTTACAAGACCAGCAACATATGGCTTTGTACAGATAAAACACCTCAGATCTCACAAAAAGAGCATGCAAAGTTTGAATCTACTTTATATTTGTGCAAATTATTCTAGAGGCAATTTTCTGCTTCCTGCAGTAAAATCTGGCCTGTAAAAGATGCATTCTGTAAAGGCTCCCTTAAAGCACCTCTGTATGTGGTGTTGAAGAAGATAAGTGAGATGATACTCATTTTCCTTTTACTCTCGTTTAATCTGATGACCCTCCTGTAGTTGGTCTCAGAGGAACCCCAAACTACCTTTCATTACTCTCCATGGCCACATTTTATTTCTCAAATATCTATCTGCACGGCTGAACCTACTTGCCTTCCATGTTGCCTCTAGGAGGAATGACTATCAGCCTCTTCAGCTTGCTCCTCGCAATGTTGTTACATGAATGACATAGTTACAACCCTTCCAGTACTTATCTTCTTATAGTTACATCGGGAGCCAATTAAATATAGGAATCACAAAAGAAAGAAAGTTTCTAGCCTTTGTGGTTTCTGAGAACAGTCACTATAATATACCCTACAAGCCCATAAACCAGAAAATAAAGTTCTTTTATTTATTTAAAACGTCATTAATTTTAAGTACTTAGGGATGACAATATGGTACAGCTGATCCTTCGCTCAACGCGACCCTGATGCATGGAATCACATAATGGACAGACAGTGGTGTGTTTGGGAGGAGCATTTCCCTGTGCTAGGGAGGATGCTCAGGGATGGCCATCTCTGATAAGCTTGTAGCCTGCAACAGCATGGCTTTGCGGCTGCTCTCCTTGTCTGCGCTGCTGTGTGTCAACCTCGAGGCCAAACAGCGCCAGGCTGGAGCAGGAAACAGCAGGGCAACACTGCACACAAGCAAATATTACTTGAAAAGTTTGTATTTCTCTATTTCCCTCTGTGCTATACCTGCAGTTCCTACTCTCTAAGGCACTCATCAAAACATTACATACGTAAGAGTAACAAATAAATATTCATCTAAGATACCTGATGTGGTAGTACATAAATATTCACTCTGCTCTCCAAGATTCACATTGTTTTGGAGTTTGCTCAAAGACAAATCAATTACTAGTTTACACACATGGAAAGTTCCAAGTAGTACACAGCTACTTATTCATGAAACAATTTATCAATTTTATACTGTAAAGTTATACATTTACACTTTGGAGTTAAATATTTCTAGAAATATATGTTACAGAAAACTTTCCAGATACTACAAGCCATTTGATTTATGTGTAGGAATGTAACTGGTAGAAGAGGAGCTGCTGGAAAGCTTCAGAAACCTTTAATGTGTGTCCCTTCATTATTCTTCCCATTTTTGAAATCTTACTTACTAGAGTAAAATAGCGGACAATTGTTTCTGTCAATCTGACAGGCTGTAACTTTCTGAGCCTGCCTTGGTCACAGAGGGTTAGGAAAAACTGCCTTACATTGTCCTCCCCTTCTTGTTCTTCTGTTTCTCTCTTTTTTTATCTTTCTTTTGAATTTAGATAGCTTCCAAATTCTAAACTCTCAAGCTTTCAAAGCATTTCACATGAGTTTAGCACATCTTGTTAGCTTAATATCTCACAGAAAAAACTTTCTTTTGGAAATATTCTAGGTCAGCTTTACCACTACTACAAGAAGTAATTTTTCTAAGGTCTTGATTCATTTAAGCACCAAGTATCCTCAAATCCTGGTATCAGAATTAGGCCTTTTATGGTTTCCCACTAGAAGCTGATAAAAAGGAAAAAAAAAATAAAATATTGGTCCACTCCCATCAACAGGAATGCTGCCAGAAGTTTCCTCTATGTCCAATGGAGCCAATGCCAGTGGGCTTCAAGGAGGCTGTGATCTTCCTCCTTTAGGAAGCCTGCACTGGAGCAGGCTCTTGGCAGGATCGTGGCCCCATGGAGAGAGGAGCCTGCGCTGGAGCAGGCTTGCTGCAGGACTTGTGACCCCATCAGGGACCCACACTGGAGCAGTCTGTTCCTGAGGGACTGCACCCTGTGGAAGGGACCCATGTTGGAGCAGTTCGTGAAGAACTGCAGCTTGTGGGAAGGACTCACATTGGAGAAGTTCATTGAGGACTGTCTCCCCTGGGACGGACGCCACACTGGAGCAGGGGAAGTTTGGGGAATCCTCCCCCTGAGAAGGAAGCAGCAGCAGAGACAACATGTGATGAGCTGACCACAGCACCCGTAACCCATATTTTGCATTATTTTTACACTTACATGTTATGAAGACAGAAGAACTCACTAAAACCAGCTGGGGAGAAAACCAGAAATTTCAAACATGGAGCAATCTGAAGATGTTCAGAATAGAATTTCAAAATAAACAAAAAAAGCAGGTTTTCCAGAAGAATCTTCCTCTCCCCTTCCTGCCCCCCAATACCTCTGTCTCCTACAGAGCCAGCAGCAGATGTTTCAGAAACCACACACTGAGCAGACACACAGGATTATCTGTCCCTCCTTCCATAAAGGTCTCATCCAAAGGGAACAATCTAGTTCAAAGAGCACTCTGGTAGCAGCAAGTAGCAAACCTTCTATTCTAAATAGCTCTTACCATTGTAAATAACTTTTCATGGATTAGTTTGAAAATTTCAAATCCAGAAAATTGTATCACAACAGTAGAAGAAACTAAAGGATGTTCTTGTCATAAACACATTCATTTTAAACCATTCACAAGCATGTAATCTGTGAACATGATTAATTTGGGTAAAATATTCTTTCTTCATTAAGATCACAACAAAATGACCACAAAATAAAATCCTTGTGGAAAAATAATATTTTTATAAATTTAAGAAACAAGTGAAATATTTCACTCTAAAAGATAAGTGTTTCACTCCAATCCAGGAAACATATGTTTTTCCAGTATGCAAATGCTTTCCAAAAATGCAAATTCCATTTCCTCAAATGCCTGTAATGATAAACACTTAATGGTAAATAAAATTTTTTAAAAAAACTACATTTATTCAGGATTAATAGTAACACTCAAGAGAATGGATTTAGACATTGAAATCAATATGAATAATTACATACGGGTTTGTTTCAAAATAAAATTAATGTATAGGTGAAAGAGGTGCTTCCTTCTACGTGTAAATGTAACAGGCAATATTTTTGTCTCTGACTTTGGCTGCTTTTTTGCTTCTGAAAGCAGTAACTTTAAAGATGGGGTTCGGATTCCTGGTGACAAGTGATTGGGTCGCAAGCTAGGCTGGGGAGAAGAAGAGAGCAATGCCCCAGATAGATAGCACTGAAGCAGGGCTGGGATAACAATCTGGGTTAGCAGCCCCTACCTTGTCATTATAACTGCAGAGTTTAAAACACCTCTTAGGTTGCTTTAAAGTACGCAGACAGACAGCTCTGCCCCTGGCTGGTCCAGGATCAAAGGACTGGAAAGGTGGCTCAGTGCCACTGCTCTCACTGGCTCTGCTCAGCCTCACGAAGGCCAAACTCAGCACAGCTGAGAATCTATCCCACCACGTTAATCATACAGCTTGGGTGGAATTGCTGTCATACTGGAGTTTTCATTTCCTCCATCTTTTGGAGCCTGACTTTCTCAAAAGGATACAAGGGATGCTTTCTCAATTAGCAGACAACTTAATTTTGAAATGAAGCATTTTGTATTGGAAATGTCCTATAGCCTGTAATTCTAGAAAGCAACTGAAGCTTGTGGAAGTTGAAGCACGTATTGCATACAAAATACTCACGAGAGGAAGAAGAGATCATGAACTTGTTTCAGATATCACTTGACAGTGATGTGAACACACCACTGGGAAAGACAGCCCTAACCAAGCTGCTAAAAGTGTTTTCATATCAAGAAAAATATACTGCAGTTAATACAGATTAGAACTGCCAAAAGTGCAAGAAGCTGAGTTAAGCACTCACTCTGGCTGGTGCCAGAGGGACTTCTATCAGTACATCCTGGCACCAAAGTCTGGTGGGTTTCTCTGTCTTTTCTTTCCTTCACACGAAGGGGGACAAAGGAAAAAAAGAAATTACAGCCATTTCAGTGTGATGAAATAAAGTCACAAGATGACTTGTACATTCACAATGAACAAGTGTAGACATGATATTGGCAAAATTTCTTATGCAGAATCAAACACATTTCACCACAGCAGAGAGATAATTCAAATCTTTACTGTGGTCCAGCTGCAGTGTTGAGTTCAAGACAATCAGGAGTTCTTTATTATACTTACTTTTAAAGGGAATAAAGAACAGAGACATACCACAGCTTTGTTGCTCCACAGCTCCATTTATTCTGGAAAATGCAACTCAATATTTAGCTGGAAACTGATGTACATTTACAACATTTATAATTAATATTAACATAATGTTATTTAGTTCCAGAAGTTGTTCATGGGAGTTACCACAGACAGGGGTTACTGCCTTCCAGCCATGGGGTGATTATAATTACTGTGTACACCATATTGTGAGAGGACCAAAGCCACATCTAAGGTCACAGGTACCAAGGAGACAAAAGAAAACTCCTTGTACAATGATAAAATTTTTCAAGCTAGAAAAAGTTAGCTGGATTATGGAAATACATTCTTTCCGAATAGTTTTTTTCCCCTTCAAATCCTAGCCATCTTTAAAAGCAAGGTGACAGCTCTCACAAGAGAAATTTTTCTTCTCTGCTGTGATTTGATTTAGATCTCCTTTCCAGTGACAGAGAGACTGCCAGATTGTGTAAAGCCCAGAGATCTCTTCAGCAGGCAGTCCACTAATGATTCAAAGTTTGTGTAAGATACAGAGAGAGGCATATACAGAGAGAAAAGGGGAGAGAGAAAGAATAGAGGAAGAGAGAATTAAGCATACGCTTCATTCACCCATCAGACAGGGCTCCCGAGCCCAGAGGCCTGAGCCCACTGACATGGCAGGCAGCAGCATTGCTCCAGCTGGGATCCAGGTCTCCTCAGCTGGTCACCTACCCACATGCCCCACTGCCACTCCATTGATACGCCACTACAAACCACATCTATTCAAAAAGTACAACATATGGAAACTAGGAGTATTTTCAGTGATTTGTTTAAATGGCTTATAGTTTTGGTCTGCAAAGTTTGAAAACTTTTAGTAGAATGTTTCTCTTTTTCTCTTTTCAGTATCAGTTGCAAAACTACCTAAAGTCACAGTCACATGTCAAAATCCTGACACCTACATTTAATGATTTCCATTTCCATTCCCACAGTCTTATCCACTTAACTTTCTCACTGCTGGGCTACTACTGCTCCAGCTTTCACATGTCTACATTTTATCAGTGTTCCATGTCTTTCAGTGGAATAACTCCATGGCCATACACATACTCTCATGCAACTGCCATCTTCATTATACTAAATGGACTTCACTCCTTCAGCAGCAGTAGAAGCAAAGAAGCAGTTAAGTAATTGCATATAAAGTTATAGGGAACAAAAAAGGACAAGCAAACAAAGGATCAAGAGAAATTGTTTCTTAGAGTTTTATGAGTTTTAAAATACAGACTGTGGGGCAAGAAAACAAGATGATATCTTAGTCATAAAAGCAGATAACTGTCAGGACAGCAGAAAGAAATTATTTAATTTTCTTGTGAAAATATACCTAAAACAACCTTACTCTATGGAAACAGAGTGCTGTAGCCATACTCCACTGGGAAAATGAATCCTCACACTATTCAGATAAAGTGATTCACATACCATATTTTGAAGTACTTAGAAATATGGCCCCAGGAATCAGAAATGTAGAACAGGTGGGTACAGAGCAGAGCCAGGGGAAGAATCAAATTAAGTTTGTACATAAATCTCTTGATTTCCCAAGTTCAGAAATATTTTTAACACAAAAAGTGTGTGGGTTTATGTGTGTGCATGTAAGATTATGAAACTATGGAAGGTTGTAGAAGTCTTAATTAGCTTGGGCTAGTGTCATAGGTCACCTAAAGAGACAAAACTAATGCACAAAAAAACAGCCACAGCAAAGATCCTGAAGTCTTTGTCTCCACTTGAAAGTTCCCATCACAAGCGTACAGTGAAACATTTCTTATAGCAGAAAGTATCTCAAAGGGGCCACAGGCAGGAAAACATGGAGCAGCCTAAAGAGCAAGGAGAAGACACAAATGAAACCAGCTGAAGAGAGAAGAAAGGAGAGATTAAATTCTCTAGATACTTTTGTGGGCCTGCAAAAAAGCATTTCTTCATGGCAAGAGGTTTAAAGAATTCTTTCAAAAATTCCACATGGTCCTAAAGAGACTGCTCCCTTTAAAGCTCTCAAAGGTCAGCTACTTTTCCTTTTTCCTTCAGCTATTTCCATTTTTATCATTCTGCCTTCTGGCTAGAAACATGTACTTGGAAGCATTTTTCAGTTCTTACAAACACTGAATCTGGGGACCACCTTGTCCTCTACTATAGACCCATTTACCAAGGGCCACTGGACATTCACCAGCAAAGGATGGTGTGAAATATAAAATGAAACCTCAAGCTAAGTACTAATTCAAGCTAACTACAAAGATATACCATATATATCACCAGTTAGAGAAGTATTGTCATACGTTCCCCAGTGTCCCGTGATAACAAAGGATGAGTAAGAGACTTACATATAAATGTTATGATACCTTTACAACTTTCCCTTTTCTGTCCTAGGGAGACATAATTCTGAAGGCTAAAGGAAGACAGAAGGCAAAACATTGAGGCATAGACTCCTAACTGGAAGCTCAGTATTGGATCCTGCCAGGTTATGCTGCCCTTTGTTTGATATGGAGGTATGAAGTGAGGCATCATTCTGGCCATGGAATTCAACCAAGGACATCCAAAAACAAAAAAAGGAAATAAAAAATAAAGGATTAGCTATCATTTCCCACTGTTCAAATATTCCACATGCCACAGAAAGACACTATTACTTTCATAGGTGTTTTAAAAGGCTAACTTTTCCACTTCCTTAATCTGACTTCTTTTACTCTTCAGTCTTTGTATTAGCTTTTAACCCTTTTTTCATCAGATCTATGGCCATCAGACCCAGGTTAAAGAGAAAAAAATTCCTTCTAGTATTTGATCTACCCTTTGAGAAGAGAAAAGGAAAGATTATAGCAAGGCAGTAGAATTAAAAAAAAAAAAATAAAAAAATAGTAAGTCTGGTTTATTAGCATATATATTAAAAAGCACATTTTTATATGTATCTCAGCATCCCAGGAAAAGTCTCTTCCATCCATTTGGAGTCTTCCCATTGCTCTCAAGATGAAAGCCATCATGCTACAGAGCAATAATGTACCACCATATCTCTTTAACCAAGAACTGAAGAAAGATTTCAATGCTAACAAGATCTTGTATAGGCCTTGTTTGAAGCATCTGTCCATCACATTAGGGAACTGTGCTGTAAACTTCATATGTATCTACAGTATAAGTGACATTAAGAAGTTCATGTTTAAGAAGGAAATTAATAACATAATTCTCACGTTTAAAAATGCTCAAATTAAAAATGCCTTTTACTTTTTTTGGGAATTCACAGCTTTAAAGCAACATTCAACAGTATTTTTCATTTCTTTGTATTAATTTCTTTTTGTAACTATATGATAACCATTGATCTTTTCTAATAATGGAATAAGAAATGTTGAAACACTCCTGGGAAAGAAAAGAGTGGAAAAACAATTCCTGGGTTACTAGCTATCCCTTAGAAACCTTCAGCCGTATGTAAAAGGAGAGAAAAAAGGAGAGTGGTGCCTTGTTTAAAAAAAAAAAGGCTTTCCATCCATAATTATGAGGATAAGAGCTAATAAACTTGCTGACAAGCAAATCAGGTAAAAGCTTGAGTTTGTATAGTATTCTGAAAAGTCCTACTACAGCTTAAGTTTACACGCGGTAACTGCTAATTTTTTCTGGAAGCGTAGTATGGTCAAATTCAGATTAATATAAGACAGGATCCATTTTAGAGAAATTATCATATCTGATGTACAGAACAAAAAGAACCATATCGTTACCTCTCAGACACAGTAAATAATCTTTGCACGGTTTTTTTTTTTCCTGAGGCTGACATAAAGTCACCAGATGGGTCATAATGGAAACAGTATCTTCCACCTCTTTGTACCTGAGTAAATGATCTCCTTTCAAGATGAATTCTCCAGAAAGAAAATTGAATTACCTGAGTGCTGATCCACTTCAAAGGATGTCCTTTATAGGAAGCATAATCAGATTCTGATGCTTTGATCAAGGGAATCTGTGAACCTGCTTACTTGATCACAAACTCTACTATTTGCCATGAAGAGATAACTAATCAATTACAGAACATACATCTGCTCTGAGTAACATTATTGATGACTTGTGAGAAGGAATGCATAATTCAAAGAGCAAACTCCTTTGGAGAGCTCGCAGCGGCTGTAGACCAAAGAATTCAAATCAGACAGAGGGTGGCCAGCCTGGAAGTAAATTGGTAATGATTAAATGTATCTGCTGTGCCTTCATTTGAAATGGAACATAACAGTGAAAGGAAGGGACTCTTGCTCAAATCTGGTTAGCAATCTGGTCTGCCAGAACATACCCTGCCACCCTTCCCTGTCCTGTAGCAAGCCTGGTCAGCTTCACAGCAGAACCTGGTCATTTCTGCCATACCAGAGTAAGGACTTACTGGTCCAGGGAAGTTTATACAAGGGCGGAGTTCATTTGCCCATCTTGTATGCCATGCACCAGCCTGTGTTTCCTTGTGTCATCTTTTCTCAAAGGGCCAGGATCTTCTAGACTTTTCTCAAACATGTATGTGGATGCCTTGCTCCCTCATGACTTCAGGGCTCCTATAATTACTATTTTAACTTTTCAGTGAGAAGCAAATTTCACTCCTTCCAAAAACATGCTATGTTTCTTATGTTGAAGACATTGTAAATGAGAAATTAAAACTAGCCTGCATATTTTAAAATCCAATACAACAGTTCACACGACTAATAGTACTGGACTGTACTCACAACAAAATTAACTGCAATAATTACATCCATGTGCTAAAGACTCTTCTCTATTGCACTGCATGAACATCTTCGAGTATCTTTACAATTCAGACATATAGGAAATCTGTGTCATTAACTAAATCGGAGTAATTAAAACTTCCTTATTGACTGCCTCACAACTCTTGATTAAGTTATGCCCAGACCCACAGGTGCCCTCCTTTTAAGCACAAAACAAACAAAAAACCTCTGCAAATCACACACAACCTACACGTGCTTTTCCTCAACTTTTAAAATAGGCTTAAGGTTAAAGCAGGAAAGAATCTAAGTAGAAAGTTTTGTACCAAAAAAAGAGACTGCAAAGAAGTCATCTTTGCAACCTTACCTACTCTAAATAATCCAAAGATCTATTGTCTATTCAAAACACTGTATTTTCCTATATCCATTTAAAATGAAAGCAGCTTTTTTTTTTTTTTTTTTTCCCCATTAAACTTAGTTGAATTGGGTCAGACTTTAAGATTATATTTCATTACATGGCCTTTGCTTAATGCTTCAATGGTCAGTCATGAGCTGACTTTTATCCATTGCAAGCAAGACAAGAGATCACCATGGAGAGCTGAAGGTAGCCCTCCAGAATACAATCTTCTGCCATTTTGGCCTTGAATTGTAAGCATGCACAGAAGACAGAAAAATGAAGTGTCTGAGATATGGATAAAATTTTGCTGAATCACTCAGGTGAGGACCTCAGCCAAACCCAAGACTCTCCTGCTGTGAAAGACTGCAAAGCTTTTGAGGATGGGAGCCCTCAAAAAGCCAAGTGACAGCAGCTAAAATTCAGTGGCAGCAGTAACTGGCCACAGATTTCTAAACAATCCAGTGATGCATGTGTATCCCTTACACCTTCTCACATTTTGAATTTATGTGAAGTTGTTTATTTTATTGCCTTTTATTTCCAAGATGAAGGAAATCTATAGTCCATGACCAGAATTAACAACATTAAAGAAAGGAAAAAAAGGCACAAGTCATTTGAATTCAGGTTTTACGTCCCATGCCAAAATAGGCTGAAGTTAACAGTGATCGCAGTGCACTGAAAGAATTGTAAGGTTTGTTTTTATCTTTCTTATTGAACAGATTCCTGCAGTTTACTTTTTTGAGCATCTTACGGCATCTTTGGATTAGGCAACAAAGAAATTCCTTTTGGACGCAGCATGTGGTCAAATGAAGATTCTGTTCAAAGTGACATGAAATCAAAAATATTGGCTATATAACAGGTATTGTCTTTTTCTATACCTCTGTTCTTCATTGTCAGTAGCCGCCATAACTGAAGAGACACACTCACAAAGAAGTAAGAAATGTTCAAAGTGGGCAACAGATGCTTTATTAGAAGGCAAACCTTTCTCTTTTCTCTATTCATTTTATCCTAACACCAGCAGGTTTCCAAGCGGGAGCAAAAGCAGCTTTGAAGCTTTTTTTTCCTTCTAACTGCTGTACTTTTTTAAAGAGGTCCTAATTTCAAATGCTTTACTGAAGTCTGACTTAGTACTCTTATGCTACAGAATATTTAATGCTTTAATGGTAGGATCACTATCAGTTCCCCTTTATATTTGCAATTTTTTTCTGGTTATTCATTGGACAGACAAGTCCCAGTTATTGGTACTTGCAGAATTCTTCTCCTCCGGGACCCAAACAATATTCATCTTGGGTGGCAGGGAGCTACGGGGGACCTTTGACCTGAGTAGCCTGGGAACAGTTCATGGGTTTGTTCCAGTGTCCCGTATGAAAACAGGTTTTACCTCCACATGCATAAGAAACTTCTGATGTTAACATCTTAAAAAGACTTACTACAGCTATTGCATACTCAGGCTAACCTCTTAAGTCAGTTGGAGTTCTGCTCAATCACTGCATACTGAATTGGACTCAAAACAGCAGCAGATACTAAGCTAGAGTAAACCAGCCTTGTTCCACAGAAACCCATCTGTATCCCACCTCAGAGTTCCAAATGCCAATGTTGTATGGTCAACAAAAAGGCATCCCTGGAGCCCTATTTCACACACAAGTTTCATTACACTGTGTTGAAACTTGGAGTTGTTCAGTCTAATTATAACACGCAAAAAAAGCAGGACCAGCACATTCTTATATTCCATGCCAATGAACAGGGATGAATAGGCATAAATAGGGCTTAATGCCTATTTATGAGACTACGTAGGAGCCATGGGGACTGGATATACATCAGCACTGCGCATATCCTCTCCATGGAAGCACACAAATGGCTATACAATGTAAAAGGTTTGTTTATACCAGCAAAAGTATCAAAGTAACAGTTCACTAACCAGGCCCCATAGAGAGGAAAACAGATGACATGTTAGTAAAAGACTGCAGTCACTAGAGGTACTGGAATGTAATTTTGTGTATCACATTCCATTTCATCTCACTTCAAAACTGCCTTGTGAATTAGCATTTTAATTAACACCTGGTCAAGTTATACATTCTGTTCAATAGGTGACCAACAAATCAACCTCAGACATTGCTCTTCATGTGAATACCTTAACATGGTCTAGAACATCAGAACAACAGAAGCAGATCAGCTTTGGTTCTAAGGTTACTGAACTCCTACAGGGAGCCAGAAGCAATGAGAAACCAGTCTGACAAATCAGTGATCTGTTTCAAGGCAATTCACTGATTCTGATTTCTGCCTTCTCCATGAGCTCCTAACCTTTACCTCAGAAGGTTCAAAATCTCTTGGGCATCTCTCTTTTTCATTCCTGATTCTCCATTTTCAGGGAATGAGACAAAGCAATCTTTGCTGATTTTTTTAATGTATCTCAAGTAAGAGCACAGTTATCAGGGGTCAGCTTTTTCAACATCGTACTTACCGTTCCCTCACCTCCCAAAAATACAACCAGGCAGAAGTTTTAGCTAGAAACTTCTGCCTGGAGAAGAACTAACTTAATTCTAAGTGGTAATTTAGAAATCTCCATGACAAAAAGCCTCAGAAAATATGTGATTCCTTTTAAAATAAACACCTGATAAACTTTCAGACTACCTGCACTGTTCTCAGTCTTCTAAATTTAAGTAGAGGGTGCACAGTAATACAACAGTACCTGTCCTACACAGAGCTGGTTTATTATCCAAAAGCTGAATTGCTTTTTGGCAAACAAGCTGTAAGAGTGACAATTTAAAAATTACAATATTTAAAATTTAGAATTAATACTTTTCATTTGACCATGGTCATTATTACATTTTTCCAAGGGTACATTCATAACACTTAAGAATCCATCTCAGAGGAACAGAATTTATTTAATTCTATTTTTTTATGCTCATAAGAAATTAAGATGTTGGTGTTTATTGCTGATTAGTCATATTTTTTGTATTAAGCTTTGTAAAAATGTATCGGAAGCAACAGAACGACAACATGACTTCAACAAGTAGCATGAAAGAAAGCAGACTGTTTACAGAATGGGACCATACATTTAACTATTGAAAATATATATGCATTGAAAGGTATCTTTATGAAGAAAGTGAATGAACTTAAAAAATTAGGAAAGCAGGATTACACGAGGAAAACAAAAAAGCAGAGGTGGCCAAGAAAGATCAAAAGAGTACAATACCAAAGAATAAAGCTATTGGGTAGATGAGCTGCATTAAATGAACCTGCAACATCAAGGTTCATTCAAAACAGACCATTAAAAATTCATAATTTAAGAAGGGTTGAAGTAACTCAAATGTGCAGAAATTGCAGACATTACTTTATAAAGTAAGATATTGTGGCTCATATCTAAATATGCAAACAGAGTCCAAGGTTCTGCTAAACACTAAGCTCTGACCCTCTTTGTATGACTTAGGAGGGAACACAAGGCAGTTGTCAAAGGAGGTGGCTGCAGCAGATCCCAGCTCCTGTCTTCCTGAAAATTAAGTTCTGTGGCCTTTCTAGTCATTATGTCTCCACATTTCTAGTGAAGCAAGATATATTTAGGAAAGGTTTTAACAGAGCAGACGATGATTCCCCAGCGGTATCCCTTCCAAGCACTAACTGAGCCAGATGATGATAACTGGAGAAAAGAGACTACATTTTTACTTACCTGTCACAGGCAGGTTCAGAAAAAACCTGTTCTTATCCCAGTATTCAAAACAAGCTTGACAAAACACAGCAGTAGCTGCTGTCCAATCAGCAGTCACTGATGCTACTACCCCAGAGAACACCACAAACAAAAAACTTCGCAAGTACTGATAAAAAAAGTGAGAGCTGGGGAGTAAAGAGGACAACATATTGTAAGGCAGCCACTACGCAATACACTGTGAAACATGGTGAACTTGCTAAGCTGCTCCTTCCAACAGCCTAATAATTTGTCCTGCTAAAGAAGAAAAAACATAGGATAAATTTTGGAAAGCAGGTCTTGAGTGACAACAAAGAGAGAAATGATCAAACTGCAAGATAAGTATGCAGCAAGCAGAAAAAATAAATTAGCTGGAATTTGAAAAAAAGAAAATCTATTAGGGCCAATACATTAAATCCTAGACCTAGTAAATGGAATGGTTTGGGAAGGGTTGGGTTTGGGCTTTTGTTTGCTTCGTTTGGTTGCTTGTTTTGTTGTTTGTGTTGGTTTGGATTTTGTTGGTTTGTGGGTTTTTTTTTTCAGGGGGGCTGTTTTTATCTTAATCAGCTTCAGGAAGGCTAGCATTTGACTAGTCTATTATTTATTCACACAAAAGAAGCCACAAAGTCTCTAATATATGGAAGAAGAATTCTGCTTCTTGGATTGCTATGCTTTAGTATCAAATGGGTTTCCAAAGGCATGCACACAGCAAGAATTTACTCAGATAACAGGAGGTTCACTTCAGAATTTGTCTTTCTCTAGAAGCCTCTTAATTAAATAATATTTCTGTTCTCATCTCTAAATCCACGGGCAAAAGCTACTTGCATATATATATATATATATATGTATCTGAGAGAAAAGGGACACAGACTACTACAGATATCATGACTGATGAAGTTCAGCCCCCAGGCAACTACTTCATAATAGAAGATGTCCTCTTAGGCTTGTCCAGGGTACTATACAACCTCTTACAGTTTTATCTGAAGGCTAGGGTTTGGAGGCATCCAAGTAGTAAAGCATTAGCCCTGAAATGCTAACTTCCAGGGAAACAACATTTGAAGGAGGACAGGGGTATTTTCATCTGCTATCCGCTGCTGAGAGCAAGCTTTTAGCTCAGTGCTGAGGTCTAAGATCCTGAGAAAGATAGGCCCTTGCACTTACACGACCATCACCTATATCAAACTCAAACAAAAAAGAACATCTCTCATGTAAATCTCTTTAGAAAATGAACAGAAAGACCTGAAAAGGTTAAAGGCTACAGTTTATAAAGCTTTTATTCATACCAAGGAAGAAAAGGAGAGAGAGTTCAAAAGTTTTATTCTTAGGCCATTTTCAACAATTCTTTTAAAAAATCCTACTTCTGTGAGAACCCTCTTACCTTATTCAAAAAGTTCACAAATACAGAGTTTCTTTTTCTTTACCTGTATATACGTGCGGGTGTCTAAGAATGACAGTGAAGGTATAAATCTTTCCCTTGTTCATTATGTACTCCCCTACAGCAAATACCATTTGAAAAGGCAGGGGGGTCCATATAAGGTCTGTTACATTTCAAACTTAAACCCTTCTCTGACATCCCCTCTCAATTCGATTGTCACTACAAGTATTAGAATAAGCGTTACAAGACATTTAGATACCTCTGGCAACTATATATGTATGTTTAAACACACAATACAAACACACACAATATCACACTTATGTGCATATATATCTCTCTGATGAAAATACAAATAAACGCCTAATCAAATAGTCCAGACACCTCTTCTGTACCTGAAGATGTTTACATACCTACACTAGGCCACATTTTCAGCTGTATCCTGAATCTTCTTCAGTGATGTGCTGCTCTGAGAACATATATTTCATCAGAGGTTTTTTAAAAAAGTAATCCAGATCTCTCAAGAGGAATGAAAAAGGCACCTTCCAAGAACACCCACTGAGAAGTTGCTCATTTTTGCAGATTCCCCTTTTTGTGATATTATTGGCACTTTAGAATCCTTGCTACTACCAGGGCCCTTTGATCTCTACAACCTGGTGCCACAAGATTTGTCTCCTGTATGTTGTGAAAACTGAAAAAGGATTTTTTAAGGGAAGCAGTTTGTGTAGTCGCACATTAGCAATACTTAGAATGATTATGTCTTTCTTGATATCAGAATGATGGGTTATTAGCAGTATTTTAAGGTTTCTAGGTTAGGGAGAATGCAGTTCCTCTCTGCAAAGGATGGCAAAGGCAGTTGAATCTATAGGGAAGATGACGAAAAAGTGGGTTCACTACAGCATTACTTCAATCAGAGATTATTCCTTATGAGATTTATGCAGTGGTTAAATGTTCGTTCCCTCCTTTTCTATGCTACACCTTCTTTTGTTATTGCACCAATACAGACACTGAGTCTTTCCCACACTGAAAACTCAGTGACAGGAATATTTAGAAATTACAACACAAATACCAGCCATGAAATATTATTATTATTATTATTAATTATAGTAATTAGTTTAGTAATTAATTAATATATTAATTTAGTAATTAATTAATATAGTAATTATTAATTACAGTAATTAATAATAATAATCCTGCTATTATGATAAAGCCTGCTATGGTCATTAAAACAAACAAAGAAAAAAACAAAAAAAAACCCACCTTCCACATCAGTAATTCTCAAAAGTTGTATTAACAACTTTATTATGCATAACAATTTTTAAAAGATAGTATTTGTGACAAATAATGTGTCTGCTGGACCTCTATAGAGAAGAGGGAATTTCTCTTTCCGAGTTAAAAGATCAATAGCTCCCTAAGTTTCTATCATATCATAGACTTGGGGGACTATGATAGGAGTCCTGCCTCTCATTTATGGTGGCTGCCTGAAAGGTACAGCTCATCTAGCTTTCTTTTACTGCCTCCTGAGTGCTCACATCATCCTTGGTTTTACCTTTTATCATTTATTCCACTATTACAGATGTCAATCTTGCTTATTCTTTTGCTCTTTGTTACTATTTTGATCCTTCTACTAAGGCTATAACTTCATGGGAAATGTAAAACTGGAAGGAAGATCTTTTTTTCTTACTTTCCTTTAAATTTTGGTACCTAGCAAGCTTGCTGCAAAGTTTCCAAAAATCCCACAATAGCATGGACTTTTAAAATTACACATATAGAATATTGTGGTGCCTGAAGCCAAAATTCTTTTACGTATTTTGTCCAGAGTATCTTGGATAACCTATCCACATGGATGATACATGCTGCGTCACCCTAGTAGAATACAACTACTGCTAACAATGTTTCAAATACTACATGGCCAGTCTCTGCACACAGAGATGAACAAAATCAATCAAATTACGGACAACTTCAGTCAATCAGCTACTTCACACAGACAATTTCAGTCTGCATATTTTCAAAATTAAAAAAAAAGTTTAAATTTCTTTGTAGTAAGGTAATAAATTAATATTATTTTTCTCATTCCAGACCTGGGTATTCTTCAGTAATTAATTCCTATCATAGTTGAACTGGAAAGAATCAGAACTCAAATATCAATTGACTGAAGAGTTTTTCCCTATTCCCTTGAACATAACTTAAAGAGGAACATTTGATCAGTACTAAATTTCTAAAGGGAATACCATTTCAATATTAAGACTAATGAGACTAGTTTAATCTCATCGCTATAAACAAATCAGCTTAAGCCTAATGAAATCTTATTTTTGTAAATTAATGCACAAAGGAAACAGTTCAGTGTAAACAGACTTGTATACATTGTTTAGGGCCTATTGACTTTCGAATTAGTCTGCTTTTCAAACATTTCACGTCAGAAACATAGTCAAAATGCAAATGTAGCATAAATGGCTGTATAATAAATGCTCATTCAACATTTATTCTTTCTCAAATCATCTTTTAAAGCTCTTTCATGCTAAAGTGTAGAAGATGTGACATTAGAAAAATTGCTTTGACATGCTAAGGGGCTCCAAGATTAACAAAAAGAGAAAGAACAAGATAAAGCCTTCAAAAGACTTATTTCAGAGGAATTATTACTTCCTTTGAAAGTCTTCCAAGTTTGCAGTACATTTAAGCTTGTTGGCATACATGTAAATGAAGGACTACGAAAGTATTCTACTAAATACAATTCGAATTAAACCTTCAGGCTAATGTTAAGGAATGAGGACAAAGGCCAGATCCTAGGCTGGCAACGACTCATTTAAAATGAGCTCTTCATTTGAGGACATCAGTAAAGAATTATTATTTAAAAAAAAAAAAAAAAACAAAAAAAAAAAATAAAGGAAAAAATGTAATTAATGTAATTCACATATAATATGGCTTGAACTGATAGACTTTTCTGATTGATAAACTAGCATTCAAAAGGGGTATATTAATGTACCATGAGTTGTGCTCTAGAGCAGAAATAGTCTCAACATCTAACTTACTCTCCTTGCTCAAAACTCCTCTACTATAAAGTCTTGATTCCATAGTACCTACAAGACAATGGGGATGTGGTTCTCATGAAAACAATAATTTTGACTTGTAAGCCTTAAGCTGTGATTTAGCCTTCTTGTCCTTTGACATTAAAAGGGAAAGTTACATGCAGTTACAAATTACTCTTCACTCTTCATTGGGAAAACATCACAGAACGAAGTCCACTCAGCTGCAGAGGTGATCCACTTGCACAGGTGGTAATGTGTGCTTCTGTTCTGCTTGCCTTGCCTTACATTCTCTCACATGCCCATATTAATTCACTGACTTCCATTAAATCTATAATTTCCCAGAGTATAAAAACAAATGTCCTGAAAGCAGACTAGGACAGACCAAAGAAAGGCCAGGCAAGGAAGAATAGGTCTGGTACTCTGTGGGGTTCTTCACCAAATCCTGTAGTGAAAGACATAGACACATATTAGACCAACTTTACTATGAAAATGCAGGCAGGTGTCTGATCCTATACAGATAGGCCAAATTCTACTTAATACCTCCATTAAATGACATACTACATTAACAGGCGCATTTGCACCTACATTTCCTCTTAAACTCAACTTTGTGCTATCATGTTTTTACGGCAGATGAAGTAGTATTGCCTCAAAAGAAGCATATCATAGCAACAGCAGCTTTAAGAGATCATGATCCGAGACATCCTTCTCATAAGGATCACAGCTTTGTCTAAGCAGGCTGCTTTGGAAAAATAGCTTATTAACGTTCTAAATTTATATGAATGTTGGTAAGAATTTTAGGTCAACAACATATGGCAGAATTTTTAGTGATGTATTTCCAGGAAAATATGATTTAAGAGAAACAACTAGTAGAGAGCACCATCCTGATACATTTTCTTTTTCTGAAGTGTCTCCAAAGTATATGCCACTTTCATACGGCAATCACCTGCAAAATCTCTCCAGTTAGCACATATAGTTTCTACAGCTGGGCAGTCATAACCTCATTATATACTTGCTGGTGTGAAATTTGAGTTTGGGCGGAGTTTTTGAGAAAGCTAACTGTCTCACTATTCACAACTGAAGATGCATTAGTAAGTTAATTTATTACTACAATGAATACTAGCTGAACTTGAGATCATGCAATTTCCTATTAGTAAAGTCAGAAATAGCAGCATGCATGCAGAAACCTGAGCAGGCATGAAATCAGTGATCAACTAGGTTGCCAAATGACTTAAGCTGCTAAGAGATCTCAGTGCACATATGCAAATAAGTGCCTAATTTAAGAAATAAATAAATACAAAAATCTATCTCCAGTATTATAATGTAATTGAAATTTTGAAATACTGACCACTGAAAATATTTTAGCTTAAAAAATGGAATAATTCTCGCATACAAAATGACGTGTTCATATTGTCTTGCAGACACCTTAAAACGGTGTCATGGTTTAAGCCCAGCCGGTAACTCAGTACCATGTAGCTGTTCAATCACTCCCCCTCCTTCCTCCCCCCTGCTCCTGGAGGGATGGGGAGGAGAATCAAAGGAATGTAACTCCCATGGGTTGAGATAAGAACAGTCCAGTAACTAAGGTATAACACAAACCA
>WYDI02035953.1:0-22397 GCA_009867235.2 Psittacus erithacus | reverse complement strand
AAGATTTTGCCAGGCACAGAGGTGAGACTGACTGCTCTGTAATTCCCTGGGTCATCCATTTTCCCCTTCTTGAAAATAGGGGTTATAGTTCCCTTTTTCCAGTCATCGGGAACTTCACCTAACTGCCGTAATTTTTCAAATATAATGGATAATGGCTTAGCAACTTCATTTGCCAGCTCCTTCAGGACCCGCAGATGGATTTCATCAGGTTCCATGGACTTGTGCACGTTCAGGTTCTTAAGATGGTCTCGAACCAGATCCTCTCCTAGTCGGGGCCTAAGGTCTTCATTCTCACAGTCCCTGCATCTGCCTTCCAAGTCTTGGGTGGTATGGTCACAGCATTTGCCAGTGAAGACTGAGGCAAAGAAGTCATTCAGAACCTCAGCCTTTTCCAAATCCAGGGTAACCAGTTCTCCTGATAGCTTCCAGAGGGGGCCCATGTTGTCACTAGTCTGTCTTTTATTCACAACGTACCTATAGAATCCTTTCCTGTTATCTTTACCATCCGTAGCCACTTTTAATTCTAACTGGCCCTTAGCTTTCCTAACCTGGTCCCCAGGTTCCCAGATAACATCCCTGTATTCTTCCCAGGCTGCCTGTCCTTGATTCCACCTTTCATAAGCCTCTTTTTTCCCCCCAAGTTTTCTCAGCAACTCCTCATCCATCCAAGGAGCTCTCCTGGCCCTCCTGCTGCACTTTCTTCTAGTTGGGACGCAACACTCCTGAGCTTTTAGCAGGTGATCCTTGAATATCAACCAACAGCCTTGGGCTCCTTCTTCCCTCTAAGGCCATGGAGTACTAGCCCCTTGATTTTTCTAGAAAAGGTTAACTGAGAGTTTACTAGTGAAGAACAGCACTAAAATAGCAGAACTTTCAAAAAACATACTTCAGACTGGAGTTTTTATATTATTTTAATATTTGAAATTTTTTTTTTTTATCTTGTAACATTTTTGGTTTGCATCTTGTGGTTATAATTGTGTGGACATCAGTAGCTATACAGCATGAAGCCACAAATCTGTTGAAAGAGATTTTGCACTAAACATTTCAGGCAGAATTAACTATGGTATAATACAATCATGAAACAGTGTTATTGTTATCACAAAATTAAGGATTAGTTTAACGTTTACAAATCTTGTTTCTGCCTAATGCTATTTAGGAGGAACTTACGTATGGCAATCTCAAATAGGCAAAGAGATTGAAAGGAATGAAGAAGAGAATAATCTCTACTCACCTATAGTTGGATCATGATAGTCAGGGAACCGATGACTTATGAACTGCATTGTCATTGCTGGGAAAGAGGGAAGAAAAAAAAAAATTATATTACTGTCTTTAAATTACAGGAGGGAGAATAACAAGCTGAGAATTCATTTAGCCAAGTATCAGCTTAGAAAGTGAGTCAAAAGCCTTTTTTTATGTCTACAGCTGCAAGAACACATTGGTATCACAGTGGTAACTAAGAACTGATAAATGGAAAAACAGGAATTAATTTTTTTTATTTTTGTTTCTTTTTAAACTGTATTTTTTCAATTGTTGTATTAAAATGGTTCATCTTATTAAAACTTGATAAATGCTTTTAAGCTGATTTTGTTCACAGATTAAGATTACCATGAAGAAAACATAGAAAATAATTTATAAAGGTTATTTGCAAAAGTTTGCATGATGTTGCAAGATGCCACTAACTGCAGAATCTGATTTGACATCTGGTGCATTTTAGGAATACCTTACTCATAAAACTTGATGTATCAGACAAATAATTTGTTAACCATCTAGAACTGCATTTCTTCTGAACAGACTGGTTTATGACTGAATAGTACTTATTTCCCAGATTTTTAGGGAAGTTACACAAGTCTTCAGAAAACTGCTTTGCATAATTTAGAACAGCTGGTATTCTGGAAATTGCATCCCAATTTAAACAGAAAACCAGAAGCATTCATACCCTGTCAAACCACAAGTTTCCAGTATGACATCTGAAGTTCATGGATTCTGAATAAGCATGAAAGCAGGCTGGGGTATTCAGCGGTCTCAGTAATATCACACTATCAGAACAACATGGGAAGTTATGTTACTTTTGCTGGTTTTCTTCAGGAATTTAATCTCAGCTGATTTGAAAAAATAAGCTATCTGCCTAAAACTAAGAGCTGTGAAAACTTCTTCAGAAGTGAAATAGGTGAATTCCAATTGAACAGTAAGGGAAAAAAGAGAGGGGGGAAAATGGACCTTTTTTTCTGTTAATATTGCTTGATTTTTAAACCATTTCCACTATTTTAATCTTTTATGTTTTTGTTGTGTGGTTTGTTTTTCTAATACCTGCATTAAAATGCCTCTTTAGCTGCTATGTGGATGGTTGTTTAAGAAGTATCCCATCTGAATGATAACTACCAGTCACAACACCTTCAAACATGAGATTCTGCTCCATGTCTTGAACATCTCAGTTACCTTCAGTAGCAGAAGTTACGAACAAGAAGTGTGACTTCTAAAAATTCTGCGTACAAATATACCCATATTTAAACCAGCACTGTTTCAGTTTAACGTTTGTCCTCCTTATATTTTCCATAATCAAGGGGTTAAGGTGATAGTTTTACAAAATAATACAGGCAAGGAGTATTAAACATTTACTACCATGTTAATAAATTATTACATCTTAGTGTAGACAAATACAAATGTTAAGAAGCAGCATTATAAATTCATAGTAACTCAAGAGAAGGTAACAGTAAAAGAAGCTCATTCAGTCCATACATACTACAGAGAAATAAATCTACATGTAGCGACACTCCTGTTTTCTGTGTCTGTTATCTGTTATCAGTTGCACTGCTTTCAAGTACTGTGTATGTTTGGACACTTTCATTTTCAGGACACCTGAATTTTTAATCACAACAGATTTTTAGGCACCTCCATCTGATAACTGGTAAGTGGTTTATGAAGACTAAATTGATGTCTAATGTGATCTGCCTAGTTTCCTCTAAGCAGAGGCAGATAGCAGACCTACTGTTCATACGGTTTATGCCCACAAATTCTGAGCTTTCCAAGGACCTGTACCACAAATGCGTTTGATTTGTTTCATTACCTGCTGCTTTTTCTTGCCAAGCGTTTTATTTTTTTTTTAAAGCAAGCTACTCTGTGTCTGATCTAATTCTTTTTCCTTTTAGAGCTGTGCCTGCATCCCAAAATCTGTTGTCACAACGGAAACAGACATTCTCAGAAGACACCCAGAACTCATGGTAGGTATTTTTCCTGTCTCCTAAGACAGCTCCAAATCATAGGTCAAAACACTCATACCCTCATCAAATCCACAGAACCTAAGAGGACTAAAATTATTTGGAAGCATCATACTGACTTTCTACTGTAAGGGGCAAATGTTAGCCACTAGGACATGTAAAATTAGTTTTTTACGAACTACACCATGTGTGTGAATATGTAGCATCAAAACTTTAACAAGGCTGCAAACACTGCTTTAGAGGAAGATCAGAGGAAGAACTTATCTTGCCATGTTGAGGGCAGCAATACAGACTGATCGCAGTCTCAGTTCACAGCTCTACATGAGTTGACTGGTTATACATGAAGTTAATCTGGAGAGGTACAGAATCTGTGAACAGTGTTCAGAGAAGTACTTCTACATAATGACTGAAAACACCTTACAGTCAGCTGGCCAGGGAAATTATGAATAAAACCTTCTTTTTGCATGCATTTTGTTCCACAACTTTGTTTAGAGCTCCTCCTAATCAAAAGCATAGGGAACCTCTTTGGTGCTTGCCACCACATGCACCATCTAATTAAATTAGCAACATAACCAAACAGGTCATGTTTTTTTCCTCATACAGAAGGAACTGAGCTACACTGATCTTTTTAATCACTGAATTACAACATAAAATAAAGAAACTGGGGTATAAGAGGTGGGAATTGCAACCCGTCTTTCTCTGTGTGTGCTCTGAAAAAAGAATTTGCATTTTCTGTTAAATCCTATTGCACATCACTGCAGCAAACATTTTCAGAGCAGGCTAACAGGCCACCTCCTCTAAGGGAACAGAACAAGTAACTTTGGGCTTCAAATAACAGAGCCTGTGGAAGACAATGAAGTCTCAAAACATCAGATCTGATGTATAACAGCAATTGTGTCTAGTTTTACCAGATATTCCAGTCTTGGCTTCTTGACATACAGAAACTAGCTCTGAATGATAGCTGGAAGCTGGTGGAACACTTCCCAGAGCAAAAGAAGGAGCTATGGCATGAAACTACACAGCTGATGCTTTGGGAATTAGACCTGTTTATAACAAGCTCTGTCTGGGCTCCCCAGCAGGACAGAAGCCTCTGTGGAATACAATGTCTTGTTCATCAGCAGTAATTTTCCAGAGCAAATTAATTTTGGAAACTAATACCAAAATGGTATGGGTATTCCATACAGCTTTATGAAAATATTCTTCCTGCTTCCTCCTCTTTTCCTTACCCATTATTCCTTCTTCTATGTAAATTAACACTCTCAACTAACAAATCAAAACCATCATTAGCTATCATTGTGACAATTTTCCTTTGGAAATCCAAATAATACTACTTCAGATTTTTATAGATGTATAAATCAGGGAATTTAAGCTTTAATTTATGCCACACACAAAGCACTGCATCAAAGTGTGGCTTTAAAGCAGGATATTAAAACAGAATAAATGGATAAAAAAGGTATTTGAATACATGTAAAAGCAGAGTCAGTAAAAAAACGGTAAAAAATCAAACCAAAACAAAACCTTTTGATCCATAGCAGATATTGTGAAACATTTCGAATTGCAAGTTGCCTGAAAATTTTTAATGAATATTTTACAACACCGTAAAGATCATTCAATTTCCATGAGACATGCACATCACATGGCAACTATGATAAGCAAAAGGATCATTGTTTCAGATGAATAGTATCTTCTTTATATTCATCTGTGGCAAAGCAAATGCAGATTGCCTCAGTTGAATAAATGTAGGCCTGATGTACATGAGCAACTATGCAACTTTAAAGTTCTCTGGTGTTTTAAAAATAGAAAAGGATTTCAGACCTTGAATTTAATTTTTAGTTGTTTCCAATCATGCTTATCTAATGTTCTTTAACTATTAAAGGCATATGTGATACCTATGCTGGCACTGAAACGTATGTTTTCTCTGAATAATAAAATTAAGTCTTGTCTGCTACTTTCAATATAATTTCTACTTCCTTTGTGATTTTTTTTTTTTTGCCTCCCAGTAGGAAATATCTTGCTTAGGAAAAGGCTGAGGTTGTATTTTTATTCTGAAGCACTCTTTTTATCAGTGCAACAATATTAAATTTCATGTATAGAAGGTATCAACTTTTTAGAATGCATGTGCTTGTACAGGCCCATAGGCAACAGAGAAAATGCTTAGATACCCATACAGTTTTGAGAAAAGTCAGGTAGAATCCTACTGTCCTTCTAATTTGTTCTGAATTTGACTTATACCAACAACCTTGAAAACAGTCCTACAACTATTCTTCAAGGCCACGGAGTACGTTGTAAGCTAATACGTAATACTTTTTATGGTAACAGTATCCGTGAGATGAATATCTTGTCCTGAGCTTCCTATCCCTTTTTATTTTCCCAAGAAATTTCACCTATTCATAGTCTCCTGTTTCCAAAAGAATCTTTACTCTCATCACAAAATCCTACACTTAAATAGTCAAGGAAAACGAACACAGTAGTTGCAACTCAGGGATCTGTGATTCCATATGGTTGATTCAATTTAGTTTAGATTCACTATTCCAGTGGATTTTTAACTTCTCTTCTTATGAACATTGAGGTTTTGAATGTACCAGCACAGAAGAAGGACTTCAAAATAATATAATGATAAAGTCAGTGGTTTTACAGATTAGTTGATGAGGTTCATGAGAAAAGAAGGAAGCACATACATCTCATTAGCATAGAGAAGGTAGCAAAGAAGTTATGGAGTTTAAGAACAGTATAACATGTTCATAGGAAAAGACTAGCACATAAGAGAAAAAGCAATAAATACATTGAAAGTTTTAAGTGACATCTTTGTCTCTATCAATCTGTAAAATCAAATGTCTTTCTAAGAACATGCCCAGGGCATGTTAAACATACCTGATTTTATTCTTTTGATAAAGTGTTTATATATAGAGGAATATGTAAAAATGTTACAATATCAAAGTCAGACTATTTCAGAAACCAGACAGGCATTTTATCACTACTATTTTATCTCTGAAATACTGGATAGTTTTAACAGTTCCGGTCTTTCTGATGGTTTCAAACCCACAAGACCCTAGGTATTATCGAAAATGTATGATATTTTCAAATGTTCATGGCCGAAAATTGGAATGTTGACTTCTGTTGCAGTGGCTTGGAAAAATGACAAAACATCCTTATAAGCAACTCTTTTGGAGCTCATTCCTGAATTTTTAGATTGACGTGTCAAGTAAAAAGTAATCTGCAATCATTCTTCAGCCCACTGAATCTTATAAAATAGACTTTGTAATAACAATGTGCAAACATATACATGATGAACAGCAAGAGGTGAAGACAGTAGTTTTTTTCCAACATCTTATCAACTCTCTGACTTGCATTAACACTCACAGCAACTCTGAGTAGCTGGAAACAGCAATAATGCCAGAATATCTTAAGGGGAAGAAGGGAAGGAAAAGAAAAAGTTGGAAAAAACCTAAATACAATCTGAAGAAGATTTCATGTATATCCAGGTTCTGAAAGTCTCATCAATCATGGTAAAACACCAAGAATAACAAAAGCTATTAAAGTTAAATGGAAATTTTGCTGTGAAATAAATGAGGGATGCTAGCTATGGACGGATGCTAGCTATGGACAAGTTCAGGCTACAGATGAGAAACTATTTCTAGCCACCAGATGAGGGATTTTCTGAAACATAAATCAAACATGGACCTAAGATGCAAGAAACCTCTTTGATTTTAAGATGCTTCCTATGTGAAAGGACTGCCTTGAATCACTGACACAGAGGCTCTTTTGGAGAATTTTCCCCTGTATTCTCAGTTCAGGTGAGGATAACATTAATATATGACATTGTAAAAGAGATAGCATCTATAATCAGGTCTTCAAATAATATCACTGAAGGAAATGAATATTTGCTTTCCTAAAATACTGCATGATTTTGATCTCAAACATTTTACAAAGAGCCTCTTACTTTCCAGGTATAAGTTTCCATGTAAGATATTGCTTTGTAACAGCGAGGGATAACTTTAATGATCCTGTGCTTATGATATACTTGTTTAGGGAAGGGGATCTGAGAGATCATCATATACAATCATAGAATCATAGAACAGTTAGGGTTGGAAAGGACCTTAAGATCATCGAGTTCCATAAAATCATCGAGTTCCATAAGATCACCGAGTTCCATAAGATCATTGAGTTCCAAACTCCCTGCCATGGGCAGGGATACCTCACACTAAACCATGCCACCCAAGGCCCTGTCCCACCTGGCTTTGAACATCACCAGGGATGAAGCATTCACAGCTTCCCTGGCCAACCCATTCCAGTGCCTCACCACCCTAACAGTAAAGAACTTCTTCCTTATATCCAGTCTAAGTTTTAACCCATTATCCCTTGTCCTGTCACTACAGTCTCTAATGAAAAGTCCCTCCCCCAGCATCCTTATAAGACCCCTTCAGATACTGGAAAGATGCTATGAGGTCTCCATGCAGCCTTCTCTTCTCCATACTGAACAGCCCCAACTTTCTCAGCCTGTCTTCACAGGGGAGGTGCTCCAGTCCCCTGATCATCCTCGTTGCCCTCCTCTGGACTTGTTCCAACAGTTCCATGTCCTTTTTATGTTGAGGACAATCCATGCAGTCAAAGCCAGCCCATCTTGCTGTTTTGAACAAGATGTGTTGCACTTCTGAGGTACTGCACTGTTACATTTTTTCCTACTCCTTACTGAGAAGACTGACAGAACTGCAGACATCTGTATCAGACGACAGCTTTCCAGGTCACAAGGTCAATGTGATTTGAGTACACAGTATATTTCTTCTGCTTATTTTTATTATCTTTATATGTGTATGTTGCATTTATATCACAGTACATTTTAGAAGAAATAACTGACAGCAGCAGTCAGTTGAACCAAAATGAAAGGAATCAGAATGATAAAATAATGTTGTTACATTTAAGTGCTTCACAGAAGTGTGACCCAAAATCATCAAACAATACCTACGAGGTCAAAGGTGTGAGAGGTTGTCTGATATCAGTGGAGAGAAGATCACCCAAAACAGCAGTCTTCTATGATGACATTTAGCTAACCTGAGTAGATGGGAGACAAAAACCCTTATCTGGAAGAGCATGTGAATGACCTGCCTCATGCTGAAATCAATAGGATTACCCATTTCACATTGCTGAGCTATGTGCTGTGTTACATCTGATCACTGAACATTCAGAGTGGCTGAACACAGATCTGTCTACAGAAGGAATAAGACAAATTTATGAGGAGAATCTACTTTGGTCAAAGAGACAAATGAGAAGAAAAATTATATCTAATGGAGGTTATTACAGAATTTTATGAAATTTTAAGAGTACAGGGAACCTAAATATAGATACAAGGCAATAATATCTAGCAATAAAATATTTTTGCAAATTGAGTATACTTGACTGTATAATTGTCCTACGACATGGTAAATGGCAAAGTGTATTGCTGGATTAACACCTGGATTTTTTAAAAACTTGTTCTAATAAACTCAAAAATGTCACTCCATGATAAGATACTCTTATCTTCATACTGCTGGAAGATATGAACACATTCAAGCAGAAGTATTCGTATTTTTTATTTTGTTCATATATTCTCCCCAAAGCAACCACTACCAGTTAGATATACTAATAGGATACCAGCCTAAAGGCACCTTTGTTATGACGCAGTGTAGCCATTTTTTACATTGTTATTCCCTGTAAGAAGCAGGATGAGAGCTTTACCATGCCATTTCAGGAAGGAATGCTGCAAAGACTGTGAGCAGCAATTATTAATTTTTTAGGTGTTACAATGCATTATTTATTGAGCTTTGGCTATGAAATGAAGGCAAGCCAAATTTTATTTCTCTGTGTTGAGTTGATCCTGGTACTAGTAAAATGCAGATGCTTGCTGTACAACAATATATTGGATACGTAGGCTACTGATACAACATTGCTTTTTGTACTGCTTTTGCTGAAGTGACAAGTGTTCTGTTCACCTGTTGAAGCTGAAAGCCACAGTAAAGGGTAGTAAGCATCATAAGGTACAGTCTTAAAAGCCAAAAGACATTAAGTCTGTCTTATTAGACACAATATTGATCTGCTGGAGGCTCTGCAGTGGGATCTGGATAGGCTGAATCAATGGGCAGTTGCCAACGGTATGAGGTCCAACAAAGCAAAGTGCTGGGTCTTGCACTTGGGCCACAACAACCCCATGCACCGCTCCAGGCCTGGGAAAGAGTGTCTGGAAAACTGCTCATGGAAAAGGACCTGGGGATGCTGACTGATGGACTTGAACATGAGCAGCTTGTGCCCAGGTAGCCAAAGATGCCACCAGCATCCTGGCCTGTATCAGCACCAGTGTGGCAGCAGGGCCAGGGCAGTGGTTGTTCCTCTGCACTGGACACTGGTGAGGCTGCACCTCGAATCCTGTGTTGAGCTCTGGGCCCCTCACTACAAGAGAGACATTGAGGTGCTAGAGCGGGGCCAGAGAAAAGCAACGGAGCTGGTGCAGGGCCTGGGGCACAAGTGTGATAGGGAATGGCTTAGGGACCTGGGGGGTTTAGTCTGGAGAAGAGAAGGCTCAGGGGAGACCTTACCGCTCTGTACAACTACCTGAAAGGAAGATGGAACCAGGAGGTGGCTGGTCTCGTCTCCTAAGTGAAAAGAGATAGAACAAGGGGTAATGGCCTCAAGCTGCACCAGGAGAGGTTTAGACTGGGTATCAGGAACAGTTTCTTCACTGAAACGGTTGTCAAGCTGCATTTTCTTTTTTTAAAAAAAGCATAACACACAAAAGTACGCAGGAAGCATGGTGAAGTCAGTTTCAAGATAAAAAAAAAAAAAAAGCCAAAATAAACTTTAACATTTATAGTGATTGAAGTAGGAGAGCTAGTTGTGTTATTCAGACTGCAGAACAAGAGAAAGATTTGTTCCTACAGGTTTGTACCTGCTTTGTTTTTGGAACCAACTTGAATTAATCATTAAAAATCACTAATATCAGAGTATCTCTCAGATACTTATTCTCACAAGCATTAGATACAAAGACATGAGTTACCACTATTTCTCCTTAAATTGTGATCAGTAGAACAAAGACAATTACTAGGTACTGGTCAAAGCTTTCCAGCAGAGACTGAAGCACAAAAAGAGAAACTTAAGAAAAATTCATCCTGGATTTGAAAAACTTTCAGTGGACCTGCAACAAACATGTTCTTGCTGCCAAAAGGTTTCATGTCTTCTGAATCAGCATAATTCTAGCATGAAATGGTTGTACTAAAAACTTCTGACTAACATTAACACCTACACCAGGTCCTGGTGTAATATAGGAAAGCAGAATGCACTGCACTGTAAAATTCATGTTAAAACTCTGTTCAGTGTTTAAGGAATCAAGGAAGCACACAAGATTTGTATTTATTCCCCATATAAGAGACATCATCATAATGTGATATAAATTAACTATAATGACAAGGTATATTGCTACCACTTATGCGCCATTTCCTCCGTAGTGTATCCCCGACCTCTACCAGAAAGGTCTCCCACGAAAATACTGAACAGTCCCTACCCCACTTAGCTTATATGACTTGACAAGATGCATTAATAAACAGAAATTACTTCTGGTAAATGCTGCTATTAGCACATTTTCCTACTGTGTTTCTTCCATCAAGTTAAAATCAGTGAGATAAAATAATGCGTCTTCTACTGTACTTCAGCAAGAAAATCCAGTGGTAACTTAAGCCTTCCATTAGTGAGCAATCCAAAGTGTAATGACATAAAAAGGTTCTAAACCAGACTCTAATATAATGTGATTTTTAAAACAGAATACATTAAATAAAGCTAGAAAGACTCAATCTTCATTTATTACTTCTGAGAACAATACAGTTGTCCTGGGTTCAGCAGCAGCAGTCATTTTTCTCCTTCTTAGTAGCTGGTGCAGTGCTGCATTTTTGACTTTCAGCCTGGGAACAGCATTGATAACACCAATGTTTCTAGCTGCTGCTTAGAATGTTTAGACTGACCAAGGACTTTCTGAGCCTCATGCTCTGCCAGGGAGGAGGGGAAGCCAGGAGAAAGCAGAGACAGGCCACCTGACCCAAACTGACCAAAGAGGTATTTCATACCAAGCACATCATGCCCAGGATGTAAACTGGGAGCTTTTCAGAAGGACAAGATCACTGCAGGGGTCGGGCTGGGTGTCGGTCAGCAGCGGGTGGTGAGCGGTTGTATTCTCTCTCCTTGTTATTTCCCTTGTCATTGTTATTATTGGTGGTAGCAGCAGTGATTAGTGTTATACCCTTGTTACTGGACTGTTATCTCAACCTGTGGGAGTAGTATTCTTTCAATTCTCCTCCCCATCCCTCTGGGAGCTGAGAGAGGAAGTGGGGGGAGTGAGTGAGAGATTGCATGGCTGATTTACGGCTTGGCTTAAACCACCACAACAGTCTACCTTGAACCATTACAAATAGACATGTTTCGATTAAAGTCACTGGATAAACGTCCTAATTTTACACAGGAACTACAGCAAATAAGAAAAAAATAGGGTAGGGGCTTTTACAAGTGAGCCCTTGCAGCTATCAGTCTCAAGCATATTTAGCTCACTGTGAAAAAAGACTTTACAGGATAAAGTCATTTAAATCCATGGAAAGAGACCTCTTAGCAACCACCATTTATGTCTCCCTCCCTTTTCTTTAGCTGCTGACATGTTTCCATGTAATAACTTGAAATGCTTTGACTTGGTTTACTGCTGTTTCAGGCAGTGGTAAATTGACATTGCTCGTAGGTTTTCTAACATAAACTAGTGGTTAGTTCCTGTGATACCTTCCACGTGAAATTATACCCCATACATCAAGCAGTGATGAACTGGCAGTGACAGCAACTGTATTTTCTTGAGAGTGGGAGAACAGTTGTCCTGTAATGTGGTACCAACTTTTCTGTACTTCAAACCTATGGTCTAGAAAATTGATGGCACATCAAAGAGAATGATACAACTCTTCCATTTAATACCCCACACAAGTCTTATTCAGGGTTAAAACACAGCCTAGCTTTTTGTTGTTGTTGCTGTTACAAATGCAAGGGTTTCTCAAGATACCAGTTACAGTGAAGCAGAGGATAACATCCAGGTTCACAGACACTGAAGGTACCCAAGTCCCTTCAACTTAGCAGGGTTTATGTGCCCATCTGTCCTTGCTGATCTGAGCAACAACGGTCTATGTCTTTCTCCAAAATTCTGATTATTTTTTAACAGAGTTGATGATTAAAATAATGAACTTCTTTCCTGTTGCTGAATGACCTTTTATTGAAATTAAATACTTAATGGAGAGAAAATTCATTTGAATGATATTCGAGAGAGGAATATAAACCAAATAATGATAAATTTACTGTTTTGGATTGATGCTACAAGCATTATCCAAAGTACAGAACTGGTTTGTTAATATTACTGTTAAATATTTCATAGCATATTACCTATATTTACAATTCTACTATGAATAATATGATTTGTAGATAACTTTTCATCACATCTATGATCTTTTTCATAATTTCTATTTATTAGGGTAGCTACTATGTTAGCTTTCTCTTTCAATGCAAAAATGTAACAAAAATCTAAAATATTGCCTTTTGCTCAGAAATTCTCTGACACATTATTTTGATACCTGACACATTTTTTTCCAGAATAACATATTTAAAAGAAATAGAAATAGAATAGAAAAACTTAAGCATTTCTGAAGATGGATCTATATCGAGAAAACTGACACCAGGACATTGCTAAAATCCCAATAAAAATACAATAAATCGAAGACATCTGGTTATTCCCAGGATGCTGTCATCAACAATTTATTTCCCACTCATATATTTAAATTTATATTTAGCTCAGTGGAGCTAAATACCACATAATTTGCATTATATCAGTTGAAAAGTGTTCTTCACCACCAACATGATTTTGAACTAAACATATTTTCCTTGTCAAATCTCAGAGATGTTTCTCAGCTAATTAGGCAACACTTCAGTGAAGTCAAATCTGACACATTATTGCTTATACTCACATGAGTTCCTAATGTCTTTTCTACTGTATTAAAAGGATTTCCATAAAGTCAGGAAAGGGTGAGGCTTTCCAGTTGTTTACTCCCTCTGCATACACACAAATCAAAAAGCCTGGTAATTATGAGCTGTTATCCAAAAAGCAAATCAAACAGTTGAGAAATCCTTGAACTGAGGATAATGAGGTATTCTGGATGGGGAAGAAATAGTTCTTTTTGCTACCAGAGCCACTTTGAACATGGCTATGCAGGTAAAATGAAACTCATAAGGGTAACAGTATTGAAAAGAAACTGTTGAACAAAGACTCAAATTCTGAGGCAAGCCTATTCTGTTGTAAATTAACTCCTAGATTTATCACTGTCATTCAGTACTGTTTCAGCATTAAAATGCGCATGCCAGCTGAGACAATCAGTTTGCACTGGCAGACTGTGAAGGGCTGCAGGTTTTGTGTGCTGACTCCAGGTGGCTCCCAACCACGAGTGCTGCATTTCTAACCGTCTGTGAGACACCAGACCCTTCCTGCTGACAGATGATGCATGCGTTTATCACAGGATTTTCAGTATTGCTCAAAAGCAAGACACCTGAAAGGCCCTAAATATTCAGCTGTTATGATCTGACCTCTGCAAACTTTAGACACCATGGAGTAGACATTCTACAGTTCTTAACATTGGCTTTAACAATTTAAGAGTATGGAAAGGAATAAATACGTGGAGGCTTCAGATGCTTAAGCTGACTGTGAAGGGAGCTTTCCTAGATCTAGAAAACAACATACAATTTGGAGACAAAACAACAGGAAATAATGAGCCAACAGAGAGGACAGCACTGGCCTTAGGCTTTCTGTTACTTTTATTTTACAAAGACTTAATAACCCACTAGACTGTATTGCTCCAAGCCCCTTCCAACCTGGCCTTAACACTGAAAGGGATGGGCAGCCACAGCTTCTCCAGGCAACCTGTGCCAGGTTTTCACCACCCTTGCAGTACAAAGACAATAAAGTGAAATAGCTAAATATGTTCTTATCCTCTTCCCCCTCTCACAGTACAAACCTAACCGGAAGTTCACATCTGCCAAAAGCACATTCATATTGTTTGACACATGTACATGCTACACTGTGAAGATATATTTGCAGTGGGCACAGCTGCCAGACATGTTTGGGGGTGAAAGGTAACACTTCAGGCACTAAAAGAGGTGATTTATTATAGCATTAGCGTGATGCCGAAAAGGTCAGAAAGCTACAAAACACATACAGACGTTTTAGAGAGCTAACTGTATTTTCACAGAGAAAATCCACATCAGCCTATTGAGGTTTGTACCGTCAGTGTGAAGAAATGTTAAAGCTATTAATGGTAGCAACATGGAAAGATTTTACAATAGTTTTTTTTTTTTTCCCGACAGCTGGAAGGGGACGGCTCTTGACCTGGGAATGAGCTCCAGAATACTTAAGCCCCTAGTATAAATTAAACCCCTGTATTTCCTCCTTCTGGGGTAAACTTTCATGCAGTTCATAATGCACTTTCTGCCCTTCATGTACTTGTCATTTATTCTGGTGTGAACCTAGCTGTCTCAGGGGTTTATGGTGCTATGTATCACCATAGCCTGATGAGTGATAGAAGCTGTATTTGGCAAAAACAACAGCCTACAAAACAAATCAAACCAAACCAAACCTCCCACCCCCCAAAAAACATACACCGCCCCCCAAACAAGACAACAAACACCACAGGTTGTTCAGGAGTCACAAAAATTTCCATCACATTAGAGGCAAAATTCTCCTTGGAATTTCTGACACTTAACTGGAAACACAATATATTGTGGTGGGACTGGAGTAAAAACAGTCCTTAAAAAAAAAAAACCCTTAAACTCAAAATTATCTTGTTCATAAAAAGCCATAAAAGTCATGGATATATTTAGCCATTTATAGATTTTCCTCATTACTGTATAAATTGTTCTATAATTAGATCTCCTTAACACAAATATTTTTCCCTGTGTTTAGAAGCTGTACCTATAACACTGAAATTCTGTCTTGGTGATGTAGTGGCACCATAATCCAGTTTCCTGACTATAAGGATTTAGGATCTGACTGGAAAACACTAGAGGAACTTTTTCAAGACCCTGATAAGCTTGTAACTACCTAAAATACAAAGCAACATGCATCAGTCAGATTTAACTATGATTCTAAGTGTTTTAACAACTGGAAATCTTTCCTCATGTATACTAAAAACGATTTTGGAGTACTTTTAGGGGCACAGTGAAGAAGACTATACTGAAGTACTCCATATCCCAAGAGTGTGATGACACAGTGCTACGCTAATTCTGAAATGAGTCAGTTCAGTTTCCAGAAAAAAGAAGAATCAGGTCTTTTTCAAAGGTACTTGCAGTCATGTAGCTGTGACAGCATGACTCATCTGTCATCAGTGTTTTAGTCAGCAAAGTCTTTGGCTCAATGGCAAGTATTTATAACTGGAAAATAAAAGGATGCAGTCAAAATGAAGTAAGAAAAAAAAAAAAATCTGGATGTTAAGCCTGTTTTGTAATATCCAACTATGAGTTCATTACATCCGTAACCCCAAACACCATTTTAATGCTAATATCTGTCCAAGTCCAACCCACTGCGCAATGTACTTTACATATTACTGTCTGCTCCTGATTTAGAGTGGATGAAACAAAATTCTCATTATCATCCTGATTCTCATTATCATCAGCCTCATCTAGTGCTTTTATAAATGGTTAATATGGTGCCACAACTAAAGTGTGAGGTTTCTTATTTATTGTACCTGGAACAAACTGGATAAAATGTCACGAAACTAAACAGAACCTTGTAAAATCCCCAGTCAAGATGAGAATTTACATCTCAGGAAGACTTCTACGTGGTGTCTGAATGGTCTCTGAATTGGCGTATGGAGGCCAGTGGTCTCTCAGGGCATTAGTTGAAGAGCTAAACCCCCTACGGTACACAGAAAAGCCCAAATGTACCTCCCCACATACAGGGCTCATTTTCAGCTGTGTCAAAAGCAAATGCCTGCACAGCTGTATAGGGGATAGTTTTGCCTTCTTGGCAGTTTAAGTGCTCTGAGCAAAACAACATTTTTTTCCTTACCACAACAGAGGTCAGACAAACAGAAGGTCTGACTAACCAAAGAGAGATAAATAACCCAGGGAGTAGGATGAGGAGGAAAGCTTTATTATTAGTTTAAAGAGCAGAGTTTATGGGGAAGCCAAGTAACAAGTAGCAAACAACATGAAATGTTTATGCATGTCTATGGAACACAGTTAGTCTTCTCTGTCTTTCTGTCTTGCCCTAATTTACCATTCTAATCACCAGACCTATTTTCTGCTCTTTTGGACACTACCATCCCCCTTAAGGGTTGATGTAAATAACAAACAGCTCTAGCCCTTGGCTTCGCCAATACGAAACACTATATACAAAATGAGTTATTGTAAATAAGGCAAGGGCTAGTGTCGTAAAGCTGTCACCTTTACCTCCAGGATTTTCCTTCCTAATAGACCTACACATTTTCTTGCTACCATCCACAATAATTTTTTTCTAAAATGTTGAAGTTGCTATTAACCAGATACAAAATCATTTAGGGGGTACCAAGCAAAGGCATGTTTCCTTAATAAACAACAGGGCAGACAACAGCTGCCGGGGTTATTTCCGCCAAAAAGAGAGTATGATTCTGCACTTCTGGGTGCTAAAGATAATACTGAATTCTGGGGATCTGGGGAGGACCTGACTAAAGTCTTTACTAAATGCTTTTTGGCCATTAGGATGCTGAAGCAATTGTATTCCAAGCTACTCCTGGGGATTGTTCTAGATGGGTGTATCTCAGCTGCCACCCCACTTTGTTTTAAAATTACAGTTTGAGTCCAATTTGCCAGCTATAAATAACACCAAAATTAAAGAACCAAAGCATGTGGTACAGTCTAATATGGACAGCATAGCATTTTGAAGCATTTGATTTAGTAAGGGGGAAATCTCAGGTAAGTTTTGAGGTCTGGTTGCACAGAACAATCAAAAGTTCAAAGACATTAAGTGTGGCATTGAGAATCTCTTATATTACAGTTGATGTGACCAAACCAAAATTTCACGCAACACATGAAAGTAGAGTTAAAAGATCATCTACTCATATGAAATACCATCTGCATAGTCCACAAGCTGCCATTTCTCATTTCAGAGACATGCTGAAATCATGAGTCCATGAAATAAATGGAAAAAAAAAAAAAAACAACCCACCCTAAAGATAACTACATTTTGTATTTGAATTAGACATTTTTAGCATTTTAGTGGCCTTGGAAGAGAGGTGTACTGATTATATTTCAAGCCCAGCCACACTGCAGGTACGTTGTCTCTAATTCTGTCTGGTTTTTATGGTAATTACAGTCATATCAACATAGTTATAAAGATCAGCAACTAAAGAATAAGGTGCATTTTTGCAGTCTGAAATTACAGAACTTGCCAAAGTAGCTTCTTACTAGTTAATACAGGCCTTCTAAGCTAACACAATTTATTTTCTTGGAGTGCTGTGTCAAGGTACTAACTGCTATAAACAATGATGGACATGCAGTGATTTCATAGTTTGTGTACCATTTAGTTTCATAGAATCATAGCATCATAAACTGGTTTGAGTTGAAAGGGACTTTTACAGATCATCGAGTCCAAATCCCTGCCATGAGTAAGGACATCTTTCTCTAGACAAGGTTTCTCAAAGCTTTGTACAAACTGGTCTTGAACACTTCCAGGGATGGGGCAGCTACAGCTTCTCTGGGCAATCTGTGCTATTGCCTCACGACTCTCCTCATGATCAAATCTAAATATAGCCTTTCAGTTTAAAACTTTAGTTACTCCTTTTTATTTTCTGTTTTCTTAGGAAGCATTCTGGCAATCTCTGGTGAACTTACAAGATGACTGATGAGCAGAAGATATTTTCTGAAACTTAGACAAAGAAAACTTTCTGACTCAGCATATACATTATTTTATCAAAACATTATCTGAAAGAGGATATACTAGCTCCAAGTTCTTGTTGTATGCTTTCTAGAATACAGTACCCAGTTTGGTTCCTGTTCATTTTCTCACACTACTTGCTTGGCAAACAAACACTAATGCTGGAGTTGATAGCCACAAAATGCCTGTTACTAAATATACTTACTTCCTGCTTTTAGCAAATCGAGAGTAAGTGTGAATGTCTATGAAATACTGCTGCAGTGACATATAAGGAAAAGATAATTACTGATAATTCTTGTATATGTCACAAAATAGAGGATACTGTACTTTAATTCCCAAGTTGCTTCAGCAAGGCTGAAGTCATACTTTAACAGTAGGATGCTGACCATCTGCAACAAAAAATCACAAACTACAAGTGCCACCTTTCTTTTTAAAGAAGGAGTAGGTGGTAGACACTGGACAGGTTTCTCCTCCTAAGGAAAAACTTAAAGGAAACCTACTCCTGAAGAATATTTGTAAGGGGATTTACCATACAGGAGCTGTAATTTTCCCAGTATATTTTCAATATCTTTTGTACATATTTCTGTAGTTGGGTTCTCCTAGCAGAGGTGGCAAAGATGTAATGCTTTTCCCTTACTTCAGGGTTTCAGTTTCCTGAGTGTGACGGGTATGAATTTAGAAGAATTATCAGATTCTGATGCCGTGATGGAGGCTAATGTGTTAACAAAAGTTTAGTGAGGGTAAAAAGAGTTCCTTTTATTTCTATCAATTATTTGTTGAAAATAAGAGATACAGCTATTGCCAAGCACTGGTGCAGCTGTTTAAGCCAGAAAAGAACAGAAGAGTTAGAACTGAAAAGAATATTGGTGAGGTAGATGAGTTAAAAGCTGCTATCATAAAACTGAAGCTTTAAAGAAAAATGTGTTTTAGGTGATTTTCTGCCACATTCTCACTGAAAGAATTGAACTATTTGTCCTCCAGACATCACATATAAGCAACATTGTCATAAACCTGTGGTATAAATGGTATAAAATGGATTAATTGTGGATCTTGGCAAGATGCAAGCCTTCAAAGTGTCTTTCCCATATAGGTTATTCAGCAAAACATCTAAAAATTAAATTATACATGTATTCCTTAAGTACTTAAGAAATTGTTTTCAATAGCATTTAGGCATACACTTGTAGCTGACTATATGTTCAAGTGTTTTAGAGAGTCTGCTCTGAAGCAAGGAGAATTCATCCCATAAGGAAGTTCGTAACACAGTTTTAAACCAAAACCAGGATGATAACAAACTTTTCATTTTCAGGTCATTATTTTCAATCATTAAAATACTGAACTGGACAAAATTTGAAGGCATATATATTGAAAATCAGAATCCAGCCTTTTCAGGGTGAATTCACTGTTCAAAAAGGTCTTTCTGGAAAACATTATTCTTCTTTCCATTGCTGCAGCATTTCCAGATAATTCCAGATAATGTGCACTTATTTTGTAGATAACAATCTTTTCTTAGCTCCCATTACTAAACGGTGCCATTTTACTCAGCATAACATGTGAATTAAATAACAAGACATAATTTCAGAAAGAATACTTGGCATCATCAAGTCTGATAGCACTGCACCTCTGCATTTAAAGAATATAGGTACCTGATCCTTGGAGAAATTGCTTTTCCTACTTCAGTGTTCACTTCAGTGCTGAAACACATTTCAAAATAAAGAACTCACTGAATAAAGAAAATTGTATATCTGCATGCTATTTTGTTTTTATTTCTAACATAATCATATTATGGGTGTTTACAAGACTAATAATTCACACACATATAACAATTTTCATACTAAAATATCTCCAGAAACATTAGAGATGATGATGCACAAACTCACAGTAAAGAAAAACACAGGCATGTTCTTGGTTTGTTGGTCACAGAAGGTGATCAGATGGTAAATTTGGATGGTTAGCCTAATATTAGCAAGAAACAGCTTCCAGAGTACATGGATCTCTGCAAATCTGACAGTTAAGCCATTCAATACAATCTACTAGTTCAGTATTTCAATGGAATGGCTGGACCCATGTTTGCTGACAATTCAATATACATCTGAAGATTTTCTAGTGTTGTGAGGCAGATGATTCAGGTCATATGCAGAATAAACACAGGTATGACTGTGTTCATATAGGTACCAGTGATAGCTTTCCAGTAGGCTCCATGAGCAGTATAATGAGCCAAGTAGTTCTCTCTACCTGTTAGTTTCACGACTTTGTACATGTGAATATGTGTGTGTGTTTGATGTAATCTTTCTTCATTAATAGCTTTTTCTGTCCAGGAAAGAAATAAGATGACTCCTAATCTGTAAAATGACTACTTTGACTAGAGTTTACAAAACAAAGAGCAAAATCCTGCTTTATTCTTCAAGGAGCCTATTACCCAAGAATAGGATAACACAGGGTGCATAGTAAGTTGAATTTCAGGTGGAAGCAAGGAGGAAATAACAGGTTTTTAATGCCAACAATATTTCATCATACACCAAGAACCAGGTATGTCTCAGTTTTATCTATGCAAGATCTTGTGGCCACAAACCTCATGGTGAAAATTATGATCCAATTTCAACTTTGTCTTTAAGAACAAAGTGATAAATAAATGCCAAAATATATGACATGGCAAGTCTTTTGATGAATATCCTCAATATTTAAAGTAGCAATACAAGATGACATATGCCAATGCTGATTCACTTCATCCTCTGTCATTACTCTGTCATGATGTAGCACATTAGTCAAGGGAAAAAAAAAAAGTAAGACCATTTTACAGGTGATCCAATTGATCCAATTGATTGGCATATACAGAATAGTTGACCATGTTAAGTCTGATGGGTCAGCATTTGTCTGACTGTCAGTTTTATTTGCATGCTATCAATGTGATTGAATTCCAGGGCTATCTGAATTACAGTGAACATAGTGTGCTATACTATGAGAAGACAAAACTGAAAAACAAAGCAATGAAAAGACAAAATTAGGAAAGATTTTCCCTGTGCATTAGCAGCTCAGCATATGCAAAGATAGATGGCATGTGTCTTGGGTAAATGCCCAAGCTGAAAATATGCCATTTTGGAGTTCTAGCAGTATAAGCAGCTAAGTGCAAGGAGTAAATTAAGAAATAAGAGTTACATAGTCCAAACACACACCAGCATATAGAAGTTACTGCTCCTGGACTGTTCCCAACAATCAGCTATCTGTTTGGGAAAGGTTACTAGGAATTGCTGAACTAATCTGTGTGCTGTACATAGCTGGGATACATTCCTTCCCTCTCAAGCAAGAATTCATGAATTTCCCCTTTCTGCATAAACAAAACTAACACATTCCTTCCATCCTTGGAGAGGAACTCAGCTCTCTGAAAGCTAGTCTACTTTACATTTTCTGCTCAGGTATGTTTCACTGTGTAATTATAGTTTGTCCCTGTCTTAGCACATTATTAATCTGGGTTAGTGATGCTTCTTCAGAATATCTCAGAAAGAACAAAATGGTGTGAAAAATTCACAAGCCTATAGAACAACAACAATTTTACAAGATTATTCCTGTCTGATCTGTCTAGGTTTTGATCTTGTTATTAAAATCATGTGACCATTTTCATTAGAAGGCAAGCTATGCAACATCAAAGACTTAAAACCTTCAGGCCCACCAAGCTAAACAAGATGAGGATAATTGGAGTTGTAGATGGACAAGACTTGAAAACGTGAGATAGATACCTCAATTTTAGGATTTATATCATAAGATAGCTAAAGATATCATGAGATAAATGAGGAAGATCAGTTTCTGAAACACAAAGAAATTGCCAATTATGAAAGTGTTGGAAGAGGGAGACATTTTGACTCATTTGCAATATCAGGATACATATCTTCCACAAATGAGTCAGCTAAGACAGTTTCTATAAGACCCACTTTATTTAAAAAATAAAGACTTCCTAAAATTAATAATTAAATTAAGACTTACTAGTTTCTTTTTAATGATCTACTATGAATATACGCAGCACATTTCTCTTGAGGGTTGGAAGATCCACAGACAAGTTTTCATGCCTTCATTTTACTTTCTTTCTGTCATGGGTTCAGCAGTAGCAGTCATTTTTTCTCCTCCTTAGTGGCTGGTGCAGCGCTGTGTTTCTAACTTTCAGTCTGAGAACAGTACCGATAATACCAATGTTTGTAGCTACTGCTTAGAATGTTTACAATTGGTCAAGGACTTTCTGAGCCTCATGCTCTGCC
>WYDI02035950.1:44743-60377 GCA_009867235.2 Psittacus erithacus | reverse complement strand
CTGAAAGTCAAAAACACAGCCCTGCACCAGCTACTAAGAAGGAGAAAAATGACTGCTGCTGCTGAACCCAGGACAAGGAGATTCAAGACATTTTCTTTCTCATCACAGTGTCTTGACTAACCTTTGTGTGGGGAAAAGCCTCATCCCTTGACTCTTTCTCTCTCTTTCTCTCTCTCTTTCTGTGAATCTTTAAGCTCTTGCTGATAGCGTTACCTTACAGAGTCAGCATAAGTCTAAATTGTTCAGTCAGGTGTGATGAAGTTAGAATTGGCTGGTACTGATTGTCTTCTTGATTGTACTTGTTTCAGCTGGGGTAGAGTTATTTTCCTCCCTAGTGTCTGGTAGAGTGTTGTGCTTTGGATTTAGTCTGAGAACAATGTTGATAATAACACACCAATGTTTTAGTTGTTGCTAAGTAATGCTTATTCCGATCAAGGACTTTTCAGTCTCGTGCTCTGCCAGTGAGGAGGGACACAAGAAGCGGAGAGGGAGTAGAGACAGGACACCTGGCCCAAAGTAGCCAAAGGGGTATTCCACACCACAGCATGTCATCCCAGTATGTAAACTGGGGAAAGTTACCCAGAAAGGATCAGTCATTGCTCGGGGATTGGCTGGGTATTGGTCAGAGGGTGGTGAGCAATTGTATTGTGCATCACTTGTTTTTTCTGAATTGTCATTTGTCTTTTCTTGTTGTTCTTTATTGTTAGTATTGCTGTTATTGGTTTCATTTCTTTTATCACTACATTTTACTTCATTTCAGTTATTAAACTGTTATCTCAGCCCACGGGTTTTACATTCTTCCAATGCTCCTCCCCATCCCACCCGGGATGTGTAGAGCAGAGGAGGGGAGTGAGCAAGTGGCTCCTTAGTACATAGTTGCCAGCTGCGTTTAAACCACAGCATTGACAAATAGAGGTGTTTTCTACCCCTCTGAAATATATTTCTCTACAGCTAAGAACCACACCAAATGAAGCTCAGACACAGAAGCAGCATTTCTACTTCAGACTATTCAAATTCTGTCAAAGATAAGGAGGGCTTGTGTCATAGCACTGGTATTGCATCTACAAGGCTTTCACTGGACTTCCAGCCATCTACTGGCTGGCAGCTTTATTATTTCAGGCAAACACAGCTTTGATTCTTGAGTGAGAATGACTAGTATCAGATTGTGGAGCTCCCAAGATCACAAAATCCCGCCCAGCAGAGTCAATGGAAATTCATTGCTGCACATCAAACCAATTTGGCCTGAGGGAGTTGGGTAACATGCCAGCATATCTTGCCATTTGAGGTAATTAAAAATCACACTTCTGAGAATACATTAATGACACAACAGAAACTCCAAAGGACAGAAGTCATTATGATTATGAATCACGCTCTACCATCCTCTGTTTTAGCTATCATTAATAAGAATTTTTGGATCTTCCGGAGATTCAGTCAACAATGTAAATCTCTTTCTTTAGTCATGACCTGCCTCTTGATTGTGTCCCAAGGAAGGACTTTCATGCATTGAATCAAACACTGAACATATTGCCAAGTGATTAATTATTTTGTACCTTGATAAGAAGCCAAAGACTACTTTGATTTGCATCTTGTTGACACAAATTGGCTTCTCACTACTTTTGGTTTTCTAGGAAGAAATCTTTACAGCAAAAGTTGTTGCACATATGAAGTTAGAGAATAAATTAAAAGGAGCGAAAAGGAAGAAATATTTTTAAATCTAATGAGAAAAAAAAAAAAAGGAAAGAAAGGAAAGAAAAATATAAGAAAAAAAATGATACCTGCCTTAGTAAACTGGACCTGGTTCTGAAAAAGCAGATTAAGGATAGGTCAGTGATTAGGAGAATAGTTCAGGATCACAATCCAAAAGTCTGGTCTACATTCCTAGGCAAGATGATAGTGCTCATCTTAAATATTTAGAGGTAAACAGTTACCTGATGACATGGATGTCGTGACGAGGGGAAAGCAACACCTGTGTTAACTATTTGTAGTGTCCTCCTCATTTCCTCATTCCTCCTCAAAGAACATTATATCCAGGAGACAAAAGACCCAAGTATGTGTGCTTCTTATGGTTTATTTAATAATTTTGTGAACTCAATGGAATTTGGACAAGTTTATGGAACAGAAATCCACTTAAGTTACTGTGTATATAGAAACCATATTTGGCTCAGTAAACTGTAAATGTTGGGAGATCAAGAGAGTATGAAGGATAATATATATGCTTATTCTGCTCTTATATTTGCCCCTCAACAGCCACTTTAGCTCTTACTGTTGAGCTGACTTCTGAATGGATGGGTTTCTGTCCTAATGTAGTTGTGCTTTTCTGGCATAACGTTTAACTCAGATTCACTTTTTTAATAAAGCTGTGAATAACAATGAATGCCTATAGATTTGCAGTGACAGGCAGCCTGTACTGTCTGTTAAAAGCTATCACCTTTGAAAGTTGTCTTTCACCTCACTATTCAGTCAAACCATACCTGAAAATGGACAGAACAAGAAAAATATGTGCCTTAAACCAGTATATGCTTCATAACAATTTTTAAATCCAAATACAGAAATATAACTTGAAAAGTATTTACATGTATTCAAAAGTATTTGCAGCCATGCAGCCTATAATGCAATGAGCCCAGTTTGATGTAGCTTTGCCCAAGCTATGTCAGAGGCTTTTGCATTTGCAGTCAGTCCAAAGGAAACACATGTACATGTTGTGGTTTAAGCCCAGTCATGCAGTCTCTCACTCACTCCCCCCCTTTCCTCCCTCAGCTCCTGGAGGGGTGGAAACGAGAATTGAAAGAATGTAACTCCCACAGGTTGAGATAAGAACAGTCCAGTAACTAAGGTATGACACAAACCCCTGCTGCTACCACCAATAATAATAATGACAAGGAAAATAAAAAGGGAGACAATACAACCGCTCATCACCTGCTGCTGACCGATACCCCAGCCTCGGCCCCCACAGTGATCTCACCCTTCCGGGTTACTGCCCCCAATTTACATCCTGAGCAAGACGTGCTGTGGTATGGAATACCTCTTTGGTTAGTTTGGGTCAGGTGTCCTGTCTCTGCTTCCTCCCGGCTTCCCTTCCTCCCTGGCAGAGCATGAGGCTCAGAAAGTCCTTGGTCAGAGTAAACATTACTGAGCTGCAACTAAAAACATTGGTGTTATCAGCGCTGTTCCCAGGCTGAAAGTCAAAAAATGTACCAGCTACTAAGAAGGAGAAAAATGACTGCTACTGCTGAACCCAGGACAGTACATTATTTGGATTTACCTTCTTGGCAGTATCAGCTTACTGTGTCAGATATTACAAGGAAGAGAACATGATGATGATGATGATGATGATGATTACCACTGTTTCTACTACTACATTCAGTTAGCCTGAAAAGACACATTTGTTCATGCCTATGTCTGTAGATCATGTGTTTGATGACAAATAAGCCTGATCCAAAGACCAAAGTAGGCTGCAATGTTTCTGGAAATTGGTGTTTTCACTTTGTCTACATGGTTTTTCCTCATCCCATCCTGAATATATGGGCTCAGAGGTTAATAATCACGGTGCATGGTTGTTTAATTGCAGCTGTTAATTATGTGTGATGTCAGGCAGGAAAGTTCAGTTTCCAGTGCAAGCTTTACCTTCACCTAGCAGCACCAGAACAGGAAAAACTGGAGCCAATCACGTTAGCAGTGAAGCTGCATTTAATGAATGGCAAAGATGCCCTTTCTGCCCTTACCATGGTCCATGAGGCTCACTGAAGAAGAGACCAGGCTCATGCAGCTTCTGCTACTCCTTTCCTTGCTCTGAGAACATGCAGGGAATTTCTGCCTCCAGACTTTTTCAACTGGCACTAAAATTCAGGACTGAGGTAAACAAACCCACACTGAAGTGTGCTCTCCAGGCACACAGGCTGAATTGTGGCCGTCAGACAATCTGAACAGAGACTGTGCAGCAGTAATCCTGGATTTGGGCTTTTTAGGTGAATTCAGACAGCAACAGTCTCAAAGTGAAACAGGAGCTGACCAGAAAGAACAATTTCTTATTTTAGTGACTTGAGAACTTGTGATATAAATCCAAAATCCAGTAAAGTCACCAGCTCATCAGTATAATAAATCCAGAACAATTCAGATACCAGAATTTACATGGCAAATATATTAGCCAATTCTATGTAATAGGTATATCAGTGTCACAACAGCGATAGTTATAAAGAGTCAGCACTTGACTTAAATAGTAATGATACTACCCAAGCTGAGCACAGCACACATGGTTCCTACAGCAGGACCTGACCTCACATTACCATGCAGGAGTACCACAAAGACCCTGATACTGACTCACTTCTGCCTTGACTTAGAGTAAGCACTGCTGCAAACACTGCTCAGCAACAACTTAACATCAGAGTGGTATCAACATTATTGTAATCCTAAATACAAATCACAGCACTGCAGCTAATAGGAGGAAATCTAACTCTATCCCAGCCCAATCCAGGACATTTAATATTCTCCCAAAGCAAACCAAGACGCATTCTCCTCAGAATCAGTAAATACCGAATAAGGATTTAGTACCTCTTCTGTAAGCCTGAGACCATGTCTTCTTTAATTAAGTAAAACAAAGGGCAAACATAATGTGAATAGAATTTTCTTCTTCACTGAGGTTAGTATTTTTCTTGGCTTTCTACTCAAAACTTAATAACTACAATTCAACACGATCTTCAGTCAGTCACCTAAGCTGTATCAGAATGAAACAGAACCCTCAAAAGCCGTCAAGCATACAAACAGCATGTTTAAAAAGCCTTGCATTTGCAATAGCTCTGGGGTTATGGCTGTATTCTGCTTCCCTCTCCTGACACTTTTCTATCATTACAACAGTATAAGTTAATGGCTAAATACAGGATATTATGAAAATTTACATCCAAATGGCTGGCTTACTGCTTTATGAGGCTGTGCAGCTTGTTTCAAAAGGCCCTTTCAAATCTTCCTTTCCTCCCTGCTGTATTGCTTTGCATGGTAAATTAATTTAAGCTATGACTCTGCCTATGGCTCTATGTTTCTGTATTTTGAAAAAAGAGATTTAGATTAGAAAGTCTATGTGATACTTCAGGATAAAAGCTTCTAGATAAACTATCCAATCCTTAGAAACAAGAGGAAGTTCTCCTAATGACTTCACGGAGTTCAAGGTTTTACTTTCTGGCACTAAAGTGTGATGCCTACCAGCAAGTGAACCCTATTTGAAATAACTTCTTGGCAAGTTGATTATAGTTTGCTTAACCTTGCCTAGGGTGGGTTACACAGTCTGGCAGTTAAGTGTCTCCAATTTGTATGTGCAAGTAAAATCAGATTGGTCCCGCTTGTTAAATCTGGTGCACTGCTCCTGGAATGTAGTAGGTAATAACTCAGTGTTACTACTGAAATTCAGATATTAATTTGACATATACAACTATTTCCCAAGAAAACTTTGGATAAGAAAATTCCTTCTCTCATCTTAAAAATTGTTAATAATGCATTTTATTAAAGATTTTAATACAGAAAATGTCTAAATTACTGCATGGAAGTCTACACATTTGAAAAAACAAGTTTGCAGAGAGTGGGCTATTTATCTTCAGTGTAATTCTGTGGAAAACATGCACACTTTAGAGCCATATAGTTAAGCTATTGAAGGTCTGATGTGGAAATGCACATCCTGAAAGAAGACCACATTATAAAGGCTCTATGTTAATGAAAAAGCATATGAATAATGAACTCAGCAAGGCTAACAGAAACAATGGAAGAGCATTTACTTTAGCTTTTACTTTATTTTAGTCTTACAAAGGGACTGAGAAAAACGAAGACTGAAAACATGTTTAAGAGATGAAATTGGGGGAAGGAGGATTACAGTCATTCTTGCCTCTTCTTTTTTTTTTTTTTTTTTTTAGACACTGTGTTATTTCGGACTGTGAGTAAGCTTCCTCCCTGTATTTTACATCAGTTTCTGAATTTCATTAGTGCTCTTCCAGTGTGGAATATAGATGACTTCAGGATTTCCTTGTATTTTCCTGTACAATAACTGTGTCTGTTGCGTGTCAAGAAATTCACCACAGCTTATAGTATAGGTGGGTTTACTTCTGAAATTGATAATTCTTTCTCACTGCATGTGCAGAGGTCTGTAGTGTCTACATGATCTAGCTCTTTAGAGGTGAATATCTCAGGATAATGTCTGGAACCAAAAGAAAAATTTTGATTCCATTTAGATTGTGGAAAAAAGTTCATGAAATTCCTTGAATTCAGTGGAACTGCTCTGATCTTTTCCACCTATGAAGCTGTCTGTAGAGAAAAACAGAGGACCATTTCTTTTGCTCCTGTTTGAACCCACTGTAGAAAGCAGCTAAGTAATGGACTTCTGAGATCAATGCCATTAGATGATTCAAGGAAATGAAGCAGTGTCAGGACCCATCCTTTGGCCCCAAGGCTGAATATGCTGTATCTTTTTTTTTCACTTTTTGTATTCATAATTTGTATTTGGACCAATTTCTTGAGTGGTGATATCTGAATTTTTGAGAAAATCTGCCTTTCTTTCTTCCATGGGCTGAAATCAGGATTGAGTCTGTTGAAGTCAATAAAACTACCTTAGTATGATCAAAGTGGGACATGCGAATTGAGTTTGCCAAATTTCCACAGTTTCTGGGGTGAGTATGAAGAGCGCCAGGAAGGGAAAATTGTAACAACACAGTTTTATTATGGGAGTTTTCTGTTAATTGAAATGGATTTTGCTTACACAAGAAAGTCTTACCAGTTACACCAACATAGTTACACTGGCTCTACTAACATTGCCTAAGTCGTTATGTTACTGACACGCTATTACTGAATGAATTAGCCAGTGACACGATAATCCTGGGCACGATGTGTGCCGAATCTTGGAAATACCACTAGATGGAGATGTTTTCTCACGATGGCCTCATTTGCTGGCTCTAATTGACGTGCTGCAATTCCTACGGCAAGTATTTTCATTTTTAATGACTGCATATTAATAAAGGAAAATTACTTCAAGTAACTTTCATGTATTAGCAAGTCTCATGTGCTTGACGTGTCTACATAAGAATTAATGAATGTAAGAACATAAGAATTAATGAAGTCTAGTTCATAGTTGTTTAGACTGAAGAGAATGAATGGATGTTGTACGAGCAGGTAGAAAAGATTGGAAAAACATAGGGGGGCTCTGTACTTTTGTTTGACAAAATGGATTATTACTTATTTCACTGATTTCACGCAGTGAAAATCAGCATTTAGCAATATTTCTCATCCACAAAACAGTTTTCATATCCAGAGTATTTAAATGCATTCATCCCCAAGGAAAAAATCCTAACAATATATGGTGTGTGTCAATGCTGAAGTGACAGCAACTATTGTCTTTCTACACTCATTAATATGCAACATAATGGCAAGGACAAAGGCAGATTTAGAAACAGCTGAATATATAAAATAAATACAGAGATCCAGAAAGACATGCCATTGAGATGAAGCCGGAAAAAACTACTCACTGAAGAGCTGGAAAAACTCTAAAAATAGATTTCTTAGACTGTATTTTGAATCAAAACAATTTTACTTAAACCCACAAATATTCTTGCAAAGCACAAGCTTCTTACACATATCATTTTAAATAAATGTTGCATGATAAAAGTCCTGGGTTTCTGAATAAATTCATTTTTCAACAATTTAGTTACTGAAATTCAAAAAAAAGTTATGATTCTTAAAATTAGATGACCATCATAGAATCACAGAATGGTTTGGCATGGAAGGGACCTTAAAGGTCATCCAGTTTCGACCCCCTGCCATAGGCAGGGACAGTTTCTACTACATCAGGTTGCTCAAAGCCCTGTCCAGCCTGGCCTTGAGCACTGCCAGGGATGGGGCAGCCACAGCTTTTCTGAGCAACCTGTGCCAGCACCTCACCACCCTTACAGTGAAGAATTTCTTCCTAATACCTAATCTAAACTTTCCCCCTTCCATCTTAAAGCCATTCCCCTTGTCCTACGCCTAAATGTCATAGCACTATGTGGTTGTAATTCAAGTTCTGAATACTTTTGCTTGAAAACACGTAAGTGCTCACATATATCTACTGTCTTTTTTAATTTCTGTATCTGTGGGGAATAATTTTAATTATGATAGCTTTCTATAAAACCATTACAACTAGAGTTGTTGTCCTATGATACCTTGCAGCTGGGAGCTGAATGGGCATGGGTGCAAAGTGCTTTTCTTGGATCCTACTGCAACTGCTGCTGCTGCAGCTACCTGCACATCACTTAGGCAATAAATAGCAATGACAGTCTCATGTAACTTGAACAGACTAGGGGCAAGGCCCGTTTTCTAATATTTCTATGTCTTCTGAATCCTTCATTATTTCCTGGCTCCAACAAAATTATTCTGGTTAGCTCTACAGCTGCTCTGGCCACCATTCCCACTCAAATTGTCCACAAATGCATCACAAAGAGAATGTGGACAGACCAGGAACACAAGGACAAATTTTTAAAATCACAGTGTAACTGATATAATAATGGGACTACTTTCTTATGGGTTTGGGTTTGGGTTGTTTTTTTTCTTTCTCTTCACCAGTGACCTAAAATTGCAGTTTGAACTTTGAGGAATAAGAACTCTCATACAAGGTTAATGAAATCTTTATTCTCCAAAAGCTGTTTTGGCTATTCTCATTGCAGACCTTATCAACCTCTAAGCAGTTTCTAAAGCTTTAAAGTTTCTAGTTAGTAAACAGAATGAAAAGTAGATAATTCATGTCATATATATACATTCATACCTTTCTGTTAATTGGCAGCAAAACAGAGAACATGCTATTGCCTCTGCTCAGTGCAATTTTTTACTGTTTATTCCAAACCAGCTAACATAAATGTACATCCCAGACATCTCTGGAAGGCCCTTTTTATGCCAATAATGAGAAATAAGGGTGTGTATCTAACCCCAGTTGGAGAAATCATCTGCAAAATGTTGATGGCTCAGAAGGAAATTGGAAATATAGACAGTGAGTATGCTTGAATATATACAGAAAGGCTTTATTCAGTAGCAGAGGTAAAAGTGGTATTTTCCAAAGTTTTTAAGTGATTCACAGGCATTCAGCACCTCAGAAACTCTCATTACTGGATGGCTTTAGTTAACTTTACTTTTTTAAATTCTCTCATACTCATAGTGATTTTCTTTGTTATATATTCCACTAAAAGCTCAGAAATAGAAAACTAAAACAAAACAGGAGCACATACTATACATTTGCTTGTTTATAAATTCTCCAAATTCAGTTAAATACTAAGATACTAAAAAACTTATTTGTAATGTGTTGTCTTAAATCAAAGATTCCTGCTGAGTCAAAAGGCACACAGTTTATAAATCAGACCCTAAACATGGTTAAGCAAATCTGGGCAATATATAAATACTTTGGAGTTAACACATTTGAAACAGAAGCTTTAAAAGTAAACTTTATAAATCAACTCCCTAAATCAAAGAGAAAACAACGGTCTTTCTTGTCTTATAGATGAGGGAAAGTTACTCCCCAAGCAACTTGTGCAGATAAAGGCTCTGTTTTTAATATAGGTTGATGTATTTATGTATGGAGAAACTATAGATCAGAGTTAAGCAAGAAACATAAAAACTCTAAGTACCAATCCAGAAACATTTTGACACCAAATAGTTTAACAGTTGGATAATTCAGAAGAATGCTTGGACAAATACAAGGTACAGAATGACCACACAGCAAATGACAGTCAGCAAGGGGCTTTTATCTGCTATAAATTATGCACAGTTTAATTAGAGAAAACTCATTAGGCCTAAAGTGAGCATTTCCTACCAATCTATACTATGGAGCTTTTAAACACTTCTTAAACTTTCAGCATCAAGGACTACACATCATTCCTTATTGAGAAACTTTCTTGGAAGTATTTAAGTATACATTTATGCTGTGACTTTGCAGAGTCTTGTATGGCTTTTTTTTTTCATTACATTTCAGGCAGTGTTTCAGGGACTGTGCTGGCAAATGAGGTGTTAGTGTTCAGACGGAACATAAAAGTGAACATTTTGCACATAGCCATAACATTACTTTGTAGATTATTTTCTTCTCCAATTTTCATAATCTTTTTGAAACTTTCAGCTCCTCAAGGCCAGAAATTTCTTCTTAAAGTAGCCAGAATTCCACACATTGTTAGAGTCAATATCTAATTAGGATATTTTCACATTGAATGAGGAGGGATTATGATAAAATGATATAGCTACTAACCAGTAACAGTGATAAACGTATTATTTTAAAACATCTACCAAAAAAAAAAATCTCATTATTTCTTTACAATTTACAGTGAGGAGCTGGACAAAAACGCTTCTTTTTAATCTGGATTTCAGTTCCACACTTGACATCATTCTGAGAACTGCACTATTTGTAACCAGTGTATGTATATATATATATATATGAATACGTGTGTAGATATCTGTATTTATATATAGTTGGCTGAACCAGGCCATACATTAATAGACCAATCTGTTGAAACAAGACAAACTTTTCAATTCTATTTATGTTATACATCAAACTTTATCTTCAGTGTGAATTACAGCCTTTCTGCTGTTTCCAGATGTAACTTCTATTTTTCAAAACTAGTGATGAACCAGGTCTAAGTTTCATTTAAGACTGCAGTTTCATCAAGGACCTGCTAAGGCTGTTGTGCTTGTCAGAGACCAGGGATATAATGGAGCCCAGAAGGAACCCTATGAGACCATAGAACAGAGTATACTTATTTGAGTGCATCTGGCTGCTGCATAAACTTTCAGAGAGATTAATATACTTATTTGAGTGCATCTGGCTGCTGCATAAACTTTCACAGAGATTAATTGAATCTGGAATCTGACTGTCTTTTGGAAAAAAAAAATCTACAAACCCTTCCTCTTTGATAATGATATTGCTATAACTGGTGCTACACGCACAATATAAATCACATCTCCACTGTAACCTTTTTTCTCTTTTCTTTTCTTTTGAATCACATTCTAACAGAGAATTCTATATCCTAGTAAGGGAGAAAAGCAAGTGTCCAAGAAATCCTTTAGATGCTTTGCTATTACCTTGTTTTATATAGATGTTTCTGAGTAAAGGGTAGACATCCATATATTAGAATCTTTTTTCTCTGTGTGCTCAGGCAATGCATATGGGCATATATACAAAGGTTTATGTGAATCAGAATTTAAGCTGTGTATTTGAACCTTATGTAGAATAATTTGGTATATGGATTGCATTTAAAGGCATGTCAGACAAAAGTGAATTTTTGTATTAAATCATCAAGCAGTTTGAGACATTTATTTAATTATCCCTAAACTGAAGCAAGTAAATGCAAATTTTTGAGATAAAAGTAAACTGAGAAACATGAAAATGTACTTCAAAAATGCAAAAACAGAAACAGAGAAATAATACTTTTTTTTTTTTTTTCCTGAGGAATTGTTATTTTCATTCTCTGCCAGATAACAGTATGTCTTATGTAGCAATGATCATATGAATCTGAGAATTCATATTCCTGAACTGGAAGAGAATTTCCTCATGGCATACCGAGCTCACTGATCCTCTTTGGACATAAAGTCACAAAATTTTGGCTGATTACTTCAAATTGTTCATTCATTCTGCATATCAAGAGTTGTTGAACTAACCAGCTGACACCAAGATTGTGTCAAATCTCTTATAGATGAAGGAAAAGAGAGTTCTGAATAATGACTTAAAAGTATTCCAAAGAAAGTGCTTTGGCACAAAGGAATGACAGAAAACTAGTGAAATCAGATGAATCTTATTATGGTCTCATCATGATATTGAGCATTCTATATGATACCAAATACTAGTGCCCATTTTAGTGAAATTGAATGTTCTTCTGTCTTGTTCTTTCACTTGCCTCCCCTGCCTAACTGCAACAGGGCCAGCTCATCCATTGGCATGCAACAAATCAGAACAGCAAACTATTAAATGTATATTCATAGTGTGGGTGATTTTACTATTCCTACCATTCATTCCTTTTTCCTTATCTTTATTATGAATAGATTGTTTCATAATGTTCCTTTGCACCACAGGCCATGTTTTCTCATGCATAGCACAGCATATTTCAGGTTTGATAGAAGATTTTGGACCCCTTCTTCATACAAATAATACTGATCAATTAATTGTTTATGATACAAGATTACTAGATTGCAAAGTATCTTTTGATCTCTACATTGGCTTGTGCGATTTCTCCGATATAATATGATATATAGTTATCCTCAGGGCTATATAAGAAGTGCTTTTCTATACTTGTTCTGAATGAATACAAAAACAGATAAATTTTAATCTTTGAGTAAAGAAGCATTGGCAACCCATGAGAAATAGAAAGAAAACATCCTTTAAATCAGGATATGAGCCTGTGTCATTGAATGATTTATGGCAAAGGAAATTCATCTCTGGAAACTGTGAACCCATTTAAATTTTCTGGTTTCCACTATCCCACTGGAACTGTTCTATTAACATTCCTGCTCCCCTCAAGTTCTTTGGAACAGTCTCTAGAGAGAGTCTGAATGACTCTTCTCTTACCCAGATCAACCCCTCCTATCCAACTGTACCAGCTGGGCTGTTATCACAGAAAAATGGTGGATGAGGGGTAGGAAGATGAAATCAAGCTGAAGCAAAATTATATAGAAACTTCAAACCATGGTGAATGAAAGGTGTATCTATGGCTTGGAGAAGTATACATGATATGTCTGCAACATCTTTCTTATCAAAAAGCCTTTCTGAGTTTTCTCTATCGTTAACAGGATCCGATATATTCTCTGCAGATGTGGTCCAAGCCTTGGTTTTCCCTTTGAACATATGAAAAGGATCATCGTTTAACAAGACTTTACATTTCCAGCCTGGTTTTTAAGCCCCATGCTTCTGGTGAGGCTGAACTACAAAGGACTTTTTTTGTGTGAAGTTGGTTTTGGACCCGTCTTAGAAACAAGTTAATGCCAAAATGGGTTGGTCCACCTAAAAATTAGTGTGTTAATATGTCATCATCTCATGATAAGATAACAACCTAAGATGAGGCTATATTAATGGGTTTATGAGGAAAAGAAAGGTTCTGCTGTAATAATTTATTCCTCTTCTGCTTAAGATGAATAATAATTCAAAAGAAAGGATTCTTCTTACAGATTTAAAGATCACGATCTGGTTTGAGCCTTGAAAGAGGCCCTTTTCTCTCATCAGCTTTCACCAAAAAAAAGCAGCTTCAAAGTCCTAAATTCAACACAAAGTCAAAGAAAAGGCATGAAAATATGAAGAGGAGAAAACAAGAACTGCATAAATACAACTATAACTGCAACATACCAGAGATCTCATGTAAACATTGCTGACAGGAAATTTCCACTTGTGTTATTTTGTAGACTGAAATGGACATAACAGGTATACCAGACAGCCAGATTTCTGAGTGTTTGTCTGAGATGAACATTCAAACATTTTGGGGCCCACCCTTCACCACCTAATATTCAATATCTGTTGGATGTTATTGCAACCAGACAAAAAAATATTGTACCATTGAAAACAAATGTAGCTGAAATTAGACTCAGGTATTTCTGCTTAGTTAATTTATCTTCATGAAGAACAATCTATTTCAATGAAAACCAGTGGATAAAATATCACCTTTATACACAGGTCAAGCCCTTCAAATAATTTTTAGCAGCTGAAAGAGAATAGAGGGTATACAAGTCCATCAGTTTTAAAAGCTGATTAAAGATAAAGTTTAATACAATTTAAAAGAACAAGTGGCAAAAAACCCGATACACTGAAATTTTCCGTTTCCTTTCATCATGAAGAGAAGCTGCCAAGAATAAGTAGAGGAGTTCATAAGATATTCAGGTTGCTAAAATGTACATAGTTCATTAAAGAATGCTCATAACAGCCAAAGGTAAAGCAATCAGCCAAACTGCCTACAGGAGACTGGCACAGTGACGATGGCATATGCAATTGAAATATAATTTTATGTTGTAGTCAGTCCTCTTCAAAATATTCTATTCCAAGGTGAGTTTTTTCCCTCAAAACTTGCTTCAACAGACAAGGGTACTTTTTATGAATGCACTTACGTTACCAATTTTATCTGACATTGATAAGGTACCAAAGGATCACAATCTTGAGATATGACAGTTTAAGCAGGCATAAAAATGTGGACATTTTTGTGCTTCTGATTTTCATGATTGCTTGTACATACATGTGCAATGGGGTAAAATGGAAGATGATCACAGCCCCTTCACTGTAGTTTGGCTTATGTGGGAGTCAGAGTGCTCTGGTGCTGCTGGTGATTTTGTGCTGGGGCTCTGGGGCCCCCACATAAGAAGGATGTTGACCTCTTGGAGTGAGTCCAGAGGAGGCCATGAAGATGCTCTGAGGGATGGAGAACCTCTCCTATGAAGACAAGTTGACACAGCTGGGCTTATTCAGCCTGGAGAAGAGAAGGCTGCAGGGAGACCTTAGAGCAGCTTAAAGGGAGTCTACAAGGAATCTTGAGAGGAAATTTTTACAAGGACACGTCGAGATGTGACAAGCTGAAAGAAGGTAGATTTAGATTAGATATTAGAAAAATAAATTCTTCACTATGAGGGCGGTGAGGCACTGACACAAGTTGCTCAGAGAAGTTGTGGATGACCTATCCCTGGCAGTGCTCAAAGCCAGGTTATATGGGGCCTTGAGCAACCTGCTTTTGTGAAGGTGTCCCTGGCCATGGCACTGGATGAGCTTTAAGGTCCCTTCCAACCCAACTCATACAATAATTCCGTGATTCTATGACTTGCAAGTGGGTCTCCCGCCAAAATTTGGTAGATATGATTTCTATGATCCATATTCTTGTCTTTTACTAAGTGGGGGAAATGTAGATATTGGGATACAGAAGAGCTATGCAAGAGTAGGAATTGAGTGGGAAGCCAGGGTGGGACAGCATAGACAATGACTTGCTCATCATCTCAGAAACAAAAATGGGTGCCTTGAGAGTCTGAACGTGGGCTATAACTGTTGGTGTGTTTTGTTATCTTGGGGTCAAGAACAACAGGCTAAAGTTGTTTCAAGTTATTAATGATGCTAAAGGACGTTGACATGATCTGGATGAGATACAGGATAAGAAAATGGGGAGGACAAAATGCATCAGTGATGCATATACTGTGTAGTCTATATATGCTTTTTAATAGTGATGAAGAAAAATCAGAAGTTTTGGATAAATATCACTAAAAAGTTTGGATTGTTATCCTGATCTTATCTGAATCTTAAGACTGAGCTGGAAATCTCACAAGAATGGTCTTTCTCACTGTATTTCAGAAAGTTCCAGACACATCGTAAATACTCGTGGTATTTCAACAATTCTAGTTCCAGGCCTGGCTTTAACCTAGTAGTACAGAGGCTCAACATAAAAATTAAGGGGAGGGGGGGAAGAAAAGTTAACCTTTTAAATGTTAAGAATCTTAACATATCTAAGTAAGAGAAGCAGAGACTGAATCTGTTCCAAGGATGAACATAGTTAATGAAAGAGGAGTTATTTAGTGAAGTAATAAAAAAGAAAGGAAGAAAGGAAGAAAGAAAGGAAGGAAGGAAGGAAGAAAGAAAGGAAGGAAGGAAGGAAGGAAGGAAGGAAGGAAGGAAGGAAGGAAGGAAGGAAGGAAGGAAGGA